>MDKH01177691.1:0-25300 GCA_005239495.1 Nicotiana undulata
GTTCCTCTGAGGCTTTATGGAAATTGTTGAATTGAAAGGAATTTGTTATGGAAGGTAAGTTTCGTAAGATATTGTGTGTGCATTTGACCGCTTCACAATTTACATTCCGCGAGCGATGAGTGATTTCCCCACTCTTATGGGAGCGGGCCGTACGCCACGGCGGATTGAAAGGTGCACTTTTGGGACGGGCCGGTCGATCCTCGGCAGTGCATGGACTAAGTTGTACTATGATATGATACGATTACAATGAAAGACGCACTTTTGGGACGGGACGACCGATCCTCAGCAGTGCGTAGTTATGATTATGGTAAGCATGCACTTTTGGGACGGGCGGGTCGATCCCCCGCAGTGCATAGCTATTCTTTCCTTATGACTCCGGCCGGTTGTCTTATTCCTATGTGTGCATGATTATTTGGCATTGTTTTCATGGATTTTTACTTGTATGAGATATCTTTCGGAAGGGAAGTGGTCATTGTTACTGTTCTAGTATTTTCTTGGATTTCTGTGCTTTATACATAATTGCTACTCACTTTCTTACATGCCTACTGCTTTATTTTATCTTTGTTATATCATGCTGTTGGACCTTAGTGAGTGTCAAGTCGACCTCTCGTCACTACTTCTTCGAGATTAGACGGGATACTCACTGGGTAAATATTATTTTAATATGTACTCATACTACAATTCTGTACTTAACTGTACAGGTTCTGAGGCTGGTGCATCTGGTTATCCAACTCTTTCTTCCATGAAATTTTCAATCTTCGAAATGCTATTATAAAGTATACCAAAAGCGAGGATCGTACTTTGAAAGATATGGCAGGAATAATGAAAAGTAAGCTTGAGAAGTATTGGGGTAAGTTTGAGGATATGAATATGTTATTGCTTGTTGCTGTTGTGTTGGATCCTAGATACAAGATGAAGTATGTGAACTTCATTCTTACTGATGCATTTGGTTCTTTGTTGGGAAGATTGAAGTATGAATATTTGATAAGCATTTTAAATTGCTTGTATAATAACTACAATGATTCTTTTTTTGAGGATTCTAATGGCAATATTGGAGGCGATACTAGTTTGAGTGAAGTTGGTGATTTGTTGCAATCAAAGTGGGAGAAAATTTTGGAAGATGAGGGAAATACTAAAAAAATCTGATCTTGAGATATATTTGATGGATGATGTGGTGAAGATCAAGGATTTTAATATCCTGTCATGGTGGAAAGTTTCATCTAGTAAATATCCAATTGTTTCAAAGATTGCAAGGGATGTTCTTTCTATTCCTATTTCTACTGTTGCATCGGAGTCGGCTTTTAGTACAAGTGGTTGAATTCTGGATTCTTATATGAGTTCTTTATCACCAAAAATAGTGGAAGCACTTATTTGTACTTAACAACGGATACGATCACCTTCCAAGGAATATAAGTTTGACGACATGTTAGAGGAAGTCCAGAAAATTGAGCAAATTGAAGAAGGTAATAATTTATATTCAATTGTTATTGAGTATAGTTATTTTTTATATTATTTAAATATGTTAATTGTTTTTTTTCTTTCCAGAATATGCAGGCTCACCTTCCAGGATTAAGTGGGAGAATTACCCCTTAGGCATTGAGTCTTATGTGAAAATTGTTTGAATGAAAATCATGTACGCGAGGTGACGAGTACGTACTTGATTTCTATGTGTAAATTATATCGATTAAAATTCATAGACACCCTTACGTATTAAAGTGAAATAAATTGTTGGAACTCAATAAATCATTTCATTCCTTATTCCTTGTTTGTCGAGTTTGTATTTATATGATAATTTGGTGTAAATTTCCATTTGGATTTTTATGTGAATTCCGTGTGTTTGTGGATTCGATATTTCTTGGAGATAATTATATTACGAAATTTCCATCTACAAATATTTAAGTAAGTTTAATTTGAGGTATTAATATATTTATCAAAAATTTGGATTAAAGACGATGTCGTCTTATGCTAGGTTAATGTTCCATCTTTGTTGTTGTTATCGAGGTTTTATGTACTCTGTGTGGAGCCTTGGGCTATTTTCTGTGAAATTAATTGATTTTATTGTATCTTTGGAATTGGTTATAGCCTACGGGCAACTTATAATATGAACTGTTATTTTGTATTGTTGTGGTAATATCCGTGTAAACTGTTGTGTGATTTGGGTTACTGTTATGTGGCGGATGTCACAACCCGAAACCCCACCTAAAGGCCTCGACAGCGTCTAACGTTGAACCCGCTAGACAAGCCAACGTGTAAAGTTAAACTAACATGATAACACCGAATTAACCAAAAATAGTTTACAAATTTTAACAGCGGAAATAGATAAAAATAGGACTAAGTGATAGAAACAAATACAATACGTGGTAACAATCCCCGAATCTGGAGTCACTACTCACGAACATAATAAATGATTACTACAAACAAAGGGCTGAACAACAACTGTATACAACTGTCTTTGGAAATACACGAAAAGACAGGAAGGAAGAAAAAGGGATAGAGGAGACGTCAAGGCCCACGAACATGTGCGGGTCTACCTTGCAATCTCCGAGGTGGACTGAAGGATACTCCCTCTAGCGATGTCCACTGGGTCCGGCTGCGGGATCTGCACAACATAAAGAAGTGCAGGTGTAGCATCAGTACAACCAACCCCATGTACTGAGTAAGTGCCGAGCGTAACCTCGGCCGAAGTAGTGACGAGGCTACACTTGGCAACGATAATCTACCTGTACAGTTCTACAAGATATATCACAGACAAATGCAGGAATAGACAGATAAGCATGGGATACGGGAGCGGTTAATGGGGGTGACAAGTGAGAGATAAGAACAATTAATTAACACATAGGAGAAAGCAAAAGAGAAAATTAACAAGAATGCTAACGTAACAAGTATTAATACGAGCAATGTATGTAATGACACGACATCACCCTTCGTGCTTTTACTCTCTTCCTCACAATACAATGTATAATGTGAGGTGATACAGATCATGACATGGCATCAACCTTCGTGCTTTTAATCAATGTGAATCATTGCACGACATCAACCTTCGTGCTTTTACTCTCTTCCTCACTATGCATTTTATGATGTAATCAATGTAAATCATCGCACGACATCACCCTTCATGCTTTACACTCTTCCTCACCATAAAAATGACAATATCAAATGGCAAGGAATGCAGCATAGTGGAAATACATATCATAAACACCCGACAAGGGGAATATCTCAGTCAATATCATAACAATTGCCCGGCAAGGGTCTCAGCTATAACCAACCTTTTCACGTATATCCTTTATAGTTGGGTCCTCAATAGAACCATTACATCGTAAGTTCATCCACAAGGATTTTCAACAACAATCAACTTCAAAGTAGAGACAATTTCATAATACACAGAATATGGAAGTATTAATAAGAATTTCATCAAAAATGGACTCACGGGAATGCTTGACACACAATGCATAGGTACTCGTCACCTCACCTATGCATTGAACATGATAAATACTTAGCACATAGCATACAATACCTATTCCCTCACCTAAGCTAGGCAAGACACTTACCTCGGGTCCAAGAATAGCAATTCAATCTTCTAATACCGCCTATCCTTTTGAATTCAACTCCAAAACGACAATATCCATACATAATTAACTTATTAACATCAATAATGACTCATTAATACAATACCATAGCCTAAATATACAATTCCTAGCATTCTTCCAAAAATACCTAAATTCGATCCCGGGCCCGCTTGGTCCAAACACGAGGTTCGGACCAAAACCCGATTACCCATACCCCCACGAGTTCAAATATATGATTTGTTTTGAAATCCGACCCCAAATTGAGGTTGAATCACCCAAAATCCCATAAACCCTAACTCTACCCAAAACCATTAATTTCTACTTGATTTCATGTTTTTAGACCTAGATTCTAGTGATTGGGAAATAAAAAAGGAAGAAATTGGTGTTAGGAACACTTACCCAAGTGGCTGTGGAGAGGAAAATTTCTTGGAGGGCTTCAATGGAGTTTGAGAAAGAAGGGAATGGTGAAAATTGATGAAATCCCGTGTGGTATTTTGTTTTGGGTATTTAAAATAGCTGGACGAAAACACACCCTGTGATCGTAGAAGAGGAGACGCGATCACAGAAGAGGACATGGATGACCCTATGCGATCGCATGAAGGGTTACGCGATCGCAGATAAGGTTGGACCTACACTTCTACGATCGCGAATGGGCTATGCGACCGCAGAGAGTACTCTACCCATCCCCCACTTATATCACCTACACTCTATGTGATCGCGGAACCAACTATGCGATCGCGACATAACCTATGCGATCGCATAGAGGAAACTAACAAACACCAGAAAATATTCACAACACCAGATTGTTTCATACTTTTAACACCCTGTTAGCTACCCGAAACTCACCCGAGCCCTCGGGGCTCAAAACCAAAAACACATACGACTCCCAAATCATCCTACGGACTTATTCAAGCATTCAAATCACCAAAAAATCATCAAATTCAATGAATTAAACCTCAAAACTCATAGAATTTTCTTAAAACTTCATAAGGCTCAATTATTCCGATTTTGATCCGAAACACGTCATGTCAAGTTCGTTTTACACCAAATTTCACAGATAACTCATATAACATATATTAAACCTGTTCCGGGCTCCGGAACCTTAATACAGGACTGATAACATAGTTTTCACATGAATATTCATTTTCAAAAACCTTTATATTTTTTAGAAAACAATTTTCTTTAAAAAATTCATTTCTCGGGCTTGGGACCTCGGAATTCGATTCCGGGCATATGCCCAAGTCCCATATTTTCCTACGGACCCTCCGGGACCGTCGAATTACAGGTCCGGGTCCGTTTACCAAAAATGTTGACCAAAGTCAACTTTAATCAATTAATTATTAGAAATTTCATTTTTCATCAAGTTTTCACATAAAAACTTCCCGGTTACCTGCCCGGGCTGCGCACACATATCGAGGTGAGATTAACGGAGGCTTTCAAGGCCTTGGAACACAAATTTAGCTAAATTAACATAGGATGACCTTTTGGGTCATCACAGCGGATAAGGGTGGCATTCCACTGTTGATATTATGTGAGTATAAGGGTGGCATTTTAATGTGGCTATGTGTTGGGATATTGTCTGGGCAGAGCGATAAGGGTGGCTATTAAACGGAGCGATAAGGGTGGCTATTACAGGAACGATAAGGGTGGCTATTGTCAGGGATGATATGTGGTGACGTGAGAATATTATGTTGGTGATATTTATGCGATGTTGTGATTTCCTGGTGATTTATTTTATATATTGTGCAATTTATTTATAATTCCAGTAAATATGATAATAGTCAGATATATGTTGAAATTATGAGCTTGTGGATATTGCCGGACGGATTATGATATGGGAACGAGGTGCCGGGGATAAAAGATGAATTTATTATTGGTAAGTGAAATGTCCATACAATTATGATATGAAATATGGGCACTAGGTGCCCTGGTTATATAATGAAAATTATATTATTACGTGAATTGTCCGTGCAATCGTGATATAAAATGTGGCACGATGTGCCGTGAGTAAATGATGATGATATTGGCACGTGAGTTGTCACAGTTGTGATAAAAATATTGGCATGAGGTGCCGTGGAAATATGAAAATTGGCCGAGACCCGTAATTTTTATTTGAGATAAGGTGTCACATGGTGACTTTTATTTGAAAGAATTTTTATTCGAAAGATATTTATTTGGAATAATTATATTTGGAAGATATTTGTTGAATGAATTATATTAGAAAGGATTTTATTTGAAGGAAGTATATTCGAAATATATTTATCGGAAGATATTATATCCTAAAGATTACTATTGGGAAGATTTATAGGCGACAAATTTATATTTGAAGAATTTGATTAATATGTCGTACTTGTATTCATTAATTGCTGAGCAATATATATGGTGTTCTTGTTGCCCTGCTGTTTATATCACTAGTTGATTATTGTTGCCATCATTGTTATTCATTTCCTATCATTTTTAAATGTTATACTGCACATGTTAATAGACTAGTGAGTGTCTTGATTGTACCCTGTCACTACTCCACCGAGGTTAGTCTTGATACTTACTGGGTACCGATTGTGGTGTACTCATACTACACTTCTGCACATTTTTGTGTAGCGCCAGGTATTGGAGACATCGACCTCGATTAAAGTTAGAGTGTGATTGCAAGGATTCAAGGTAGAGTTGCTTGGTCGTCGAGTCCCTTGGAGTCTTTACATTTTATTGTACTGTCAACTTTTGTTCGAACAATATTGTATATTCAACATTGAGATCCTTGTTTGTATTCAGTTAGAGTTCGTGACTTAGTATTACCAATCTTGGGAGGTTGTTTGATTATTTCCGCTGTTAGTTTTGAGTCTTTTGGAACTTGTATTAATTTATGTGGAAAAAGGGGCTTGATTTGTAATTGGAATCGGCTTACTTATTCTTAGAGACTAAGTACCATCACGACTCCTGCGATGAGATTTTGGGTCGTGATATTTACCAAGTTTATCTTGGTAGTTCTAAGAATAAGTAAGCTGATTCCAATTACAATTCAAGCCCCTTAATATATTCTCTTTATTACCAAGTTTATGCTTGCATATTTTGCATTTGACAAACGGGAAATAATATGTGTTGTGGATCAATAAGTACTATCAAACAGAGGATAGTGCAAATTATCTAGGTTGAGTCTTTTTAAGTTTAGTGCAGATTATCTGAATCGGCCGCGAAGTTTCACAGAATGCACTCAACCTCTCTTGACCACCGCCCCTTTCTCTATCTTTGGTGTTTTCCTTTTACTCCTTCAAGTAGGCGTGCCTTCAGAAAAGTACAACAGATGGGGACAATTCCCCTGTACTGCTCTTGTATTGTTATCAATGCAATACCAGGATTGTGATAATCTAGTAAGCTTTGTGTTATGCTTTTCGTATTCCTTTTTTGTTTATTTTGTATAGATCAGATTTTTTGGAGGGAGATCTAAAAATTTCATTCGAGTGAGGTTTTAACTTCCACTCTTCCACTTCATCCTTTTTGACACCATTAAAACTTTAGGAGCGAGCAACAATTGATTTTGATAGAATAAGTTGTTCAACATAAAATCTGGAGTATGTCATGACTTGTGGGACTTATCTTCTTTTCTTATTTTTCCTTTTTAAAAGGAATATGACTACAAGGATCAAAAGGAGAACAAATAACATGTGTAAAGTATAGTTGAGGTCAATGCTAAAAAATAAAAAATGGTTGTTAGTGGTAAAATTGTATTTAGGACTATAGAAATATTTGGAGCACAAGTTTATCGAAACGAAAAACCCGAAAACCCCGAAACACCCAAGAAACCCGATATTGCAAAACCTGACTTTTGTTGGTTTGGTTTGGTCTATGGATTTAAAAACCCGATACAATTGGTTTGGTTTGGTAATTGCAAAATCCGAACCAACCCAACCTATGTACACCCCTACTTGTGGATATCCAGGCCACGTTATAAGAGATTGTTTGACGAAAGGTGGTGCAAGCATAGTTCAGCCAGCGAGATATGTATCTTGTTCGTCTTCATCAGTACGCCCCCCTAGGCAAGGTTCACAAGCACCAATCAATCGTGGTAGAGGCATAGGTGGAGCGTCTAGTTCGAGTGGTCCTCAGAACCGCATTTATGTATTAGCAGGTCGACAGGATCAGGAGTCGTCACCTGATGTTGTTACATGTATATTATCAGTCTCGTCATATGGTGTATATGCATTGATTGACCCAGGTTGCACCTTATCCTATGTTACTCAGTTAGCTGCTAGTAAGTTTGTAATAGAACCTGAGTTGGTTAAACCTTTTGAGGTATCCACACCTGTTGGGGATTTAGTGATAGCTAGGCGGGTATATAGAGATTGTATAGTACTAGTTCATAGTCGATCTATAGTAGCATACCTAGTTGAGTTAGATATGGTAGAATTTGATGTTATAATGAGTATGTATTGGTTGGCTTCTTGTTATGCCAACTTTGATTGTAGATCAAAGATGTTTCGATTCAAATTCCCAGGGGAGGCTGTTTTGGAGTGCAAAGGTAATACGACATCGCCGAGAGGTAGGTTTATTTCCTATCTCAAGGCAAGGAGGATGATCAGGAAGTGCTATGTTTATCACTTAGTTCGGGTATAGGATGTGAAAGTAGACTCACCAACCATTCAATTTATCCCTATGGTTTATGAGTTACCCGATGTTTTTCCTGATGAGCTTCCGGGTCTTCCGCCAGAGCGAGAAATTGAGTTTGCTATTGAAATATTACCAGATACTCAGCCAATATCTATTCCTCCCTATAGAATGGCACCTGTAGAGCTGAGAGAGTTGAAGGAACAACTAAGGGACTTGCTTGAAAAAGGCTTTATCAGACTTAGTACATCATTGTGGGGAGAACCTGTGTTATTTTTTAGGAAGAAAGATGGTATCTTGCGGATATGCATTGATTATAGACGGTTGAATAAGGTGACGATCAAGAATAAGTATCTGCTCCTGAGGATTATGATTTATTTGATCAGTTGCAAGGTGCCAAGTGTTTCTCGAAGATATACTTGAGGTCCGGGTACCATCAAATAAGGGTTAAGGAGAAGGATATTCCGAAGACAACATTAAGGACCAGATACGGGCACTTTGAGTTTCGTGTTATGACATTCGGTTTGACTAATGCCCCAACAATATTCATGAACTTGATGAATCGTGTGTTTAAACCCTTTCTAGATCTGTTCGTGATTGTATTTATCGATGATATATTGGTTTACTCCCATTCAGAGGCTGAGCATGCATATCATTTGCGTACGGTTCTCAGAGTTCTAAAAAGAGAAATTGTACGCAAAACTCACTAAATATGAATTCTGGTTGAATTCTGTAGCTTTCCTTGGACATATTATTTCAGTTGAGGGTATCTGGGTTGATACCCAAAAGATTGAGGCAGTGAAGACTTGGCCTAGACCCACGACACCGACAGAGGTTCGTAGCTTCCTCGGCTTGGCAGGTTATTATAGGAGATTCGTAGAGGGGTTCTCTTCTTTTTCAACACCATTGACAAAGTCGACTCAGAAGGGAGCTAAGTTTCAATGGACTGATGCTTGCTAGAGGAGTTTCCAGGCATTGAAGGATAGATTAACTTCAACACCGGTTCTAACGCTCCTAGAGGGAACTGATGGTAATGCTATCTATTGTGACGCTTCGGGCGTTGATTGGGTTGTGTATTGATGTAGCATGGTAAGGTTGTAGGTTATGCTTCTAGACAACTAAGAAAGCATGAGAAGAATTACCTGACCCACGATTTAGAGTTAGCCGCAGTGATTCATGCACTAAACATATGAAAGCACTATTTGTATGGCATTCATGTTGATATATATACGGATCATAAGAGCCTTCACTATATATTTAAGCAAAAGGAATTGAATTTCCAAAAGAGATGGTTGGAGCTACTGAAAGACTATGGCATTGATATTTTATACCATCGGGGGATCATAAGAGCCTTCACTATATATTTAAGCAAAAGGAATTGAATTTCCAAAAGAGATGGTTGGAGCTACTGAAAGACTATGGCATTGATATTTTATACCATCGGGGGATCATAAGAGCCTTCACTATATATTTAAGCAAAAGGAATTGAATTTCCAAAAGAGATGGTTGGAGCTACTGAAAGACTATGGCATTGATATTTTATACCATCGGGGGATCATAAGAGCCTTCACTATATATTTAAGCAAAAGGAATTGAATTTCCAAAAGAGATGGTTGGAGCTACTGAAAGACTATGGCGTTGATATTTTATACCATCGGGGGAAGGCAAATGTTGTAGCCGACGTCCTCAGATGAAGATCTATGGGTAGCCTGTCATATTTACAGCCAGAGAAGAGTGGAATTGTCACGACCCAAAATCCTAACTCAGGTCATGATGGCGCCCAACAACGGGGTTAGGCAAGCTAACATAAATTTCACTAAGTGCTCTTCCTTAATTTGATTAAAAGTTCAACATTTACCACATGTGACAAGTTAAAACATGATATCTAAAGATAATAACCCAGTAATAGATAAAATAGCCATAACGAAACGTGAGTTGATATACGAGCATATATATATATATGTACAGCTCAAAATCTCAAAATAACCACTACGTGTGTGTGCCAGGAACTAGTGTCACGGGCATACTAACAGGATAACCAAAAGATAGAATATACAATCCCACTGTCCAAATAAATAGATAGGAAACAAAGCAAGGAAACTCCATGGTGCTGCCGGGGATCGCCAGAAGAAAGCAGCTCACCGTGAAGTCAAGTCCACTACGGTCAATATTTAGCTCCGGTCTGATAGCCAGAAGCACAAGCCTCAGAACCTGTACAATTAAGTACAGAAGTGCAACATGAGTACATATTAAATAAATATGTACCCAGTGAGTATCCCGTCTAATCTCGAAGAAGTAGTGACGAGGGGTCGACTCGATACTCACTAAGGTCCAACAGTAATAATGTAAAGCAGGATATAACGGAATGTAGTAGACATGGGAAACAGTAAGCAACAGATACATTTCAAGTACAGAAATCCAGGAAAACTACTGAAAATAAGCAACAATGTACACTTTCCTTGTTCCCAAGTATCTGTCGAGCCAATATCACTGAAACAGTACCAAATAGTCACGCGCACACAAGGATAAGACAACCGGCCGGAGTCATAAGGATAATATATATGCACTACTGAGGATCAAATAGCCCGTCCCATAAGTGCACCTTTAAATCCGCCGTGGCGTACGGCCCGCTTGCATGAGAGTGGGGGAAATCACACTCCGCTCGCGGAATGTAAACTGCGAAGCGGTCACAAGCACATACAATATCATTAAAACTTACCTTCCATAACAATTTTCTTCCAATTATCCAAATCTGTCACAACCCGAAATAACCCTCCGAACGGGCTCGCGACGGCACCTAGTCCCTACGACTAGGTAAGCCTAAATCATGCGGAAAATAAGTCAAAAACAGAAATAAAACATTTACGATAGAATAATAATAATAAAACTTAGGCCACTCGGCATTTACAACTCGCAATATCCCAAAACCCGGAATGTCACCAAGTCACAAGCTTTACAAGTATAGCTCTAAACAACGAAGTCAAAAAGGGTATCTATATCTATGAGCTATGTCTATACTAAAGAAGGAAGGGACTCGGAAGGTTCTGCGGATGCGGCAGAAATACCTCACGGTCTCCTAGTAGCTGCTGCAACACTCCTAATCGAACCGTTGTGAACTGGTACCTGGATCTGCACATGGGGAAAACATGCGCAGAAAGGGCGTGAGTACTCCACAATTGGTACCCAGTAAGTGCCAAGCCTAACCCCGGTCAAGTAGTGACGGGGTCAGGTTGAAGCTCTACTGAATTTGCAAAAATAACAGATATAATTAACCGTTAAGTAAAGCAGTAAGTAGTTAACGGAAATTAAGGTAAAGACTGAACATAAATGATTCAAAAACCTTCAACTCAGCACAACGTCATCTCAATAAATAATCGCGCAATGCAATGCAGGGGAAAGTCTCAGGTCTAAGCCCGCAGTTTCGATGTATGCGATGAAATGCGTGGGGAAAGTCTCAAGTCTAAGCCCGCAGTCTCGATGTATGCGATGCAATGCAAGGGAAAGTCTCAGGTCTAAGCCCGTAGTCCTAATGCAACTACTCAATGCAATGCAAGGGGAAAGTCTCGGGTCTAAGCCCGCAGTCCCAATGCAACTACTCAATGCAATGCAAGGGGAAAGTCTCAGGTCTAAGCCCGCAGTCCCAATGCAACTACTCAATGCAATGCAAGGTATATATATTAATTATAACGTAATTCAAAGCCTTTGAGAAAGACAGTTGGAAATCATGAGGTAAAATACTTGACCAATTCTAAATAGTAGCAATGAGTGGAAAATCAGGTAAAATTGCTTGTCATAAAGAAATCTTAAGTGTTTACTCAGCTCAAACCAATAACAATAATAATAGGATTGAAAATTAGACCTGTCGTAGAAGAAATATGGACAGTGAAACTATCCCATGCACGCGCTCGTCACCCCACGTACACGGGGTTTGTATAGTAAAAACCAGTTAAAATGCCTAACGGGAAATTCCCCAACAAAGAGTTAAGCAAGCCACTTACCTCGACTGTGCAAATCAACCGATAATCACGCTCTTGCCACGAGTATCCAACTCCGGGTGGCCCAAATCTATTCAATTCGATTGCATAATGTAAATATCATTTCAAGAAATGAAACTAACTAATTAATTCACAACTAATACGCGAAATTAGAAAAATTGACCAAAACGCCCCTCGGGCCCATGCCTAGGAATCAGATAAAATTTACATTTTCTGAATCCTTATTCACTCACGAGTCTTCCCATATAAAAATCTCTCAGATCGGAGGTCAAATACTCAATCAAAAACCCAAAGTTCGGTCTAAGAAGTTTCTCCCAATTTTCCCAAATTTCAACTCAAAAAAATCTCAAATTTAAGGGTGGAAATTAAGATTAGAATCATGGAAATTAACCTATGATGGTTAGAAATCACTAACCTCGAATACCTAAGTGAAAATCTCCTTAGAAATCGCCTCTCCCGAGCTCCCACAATTCAAAATGGTGAAATAACATAAACCCTTGGATTTTTGGAATAAACACACAGGGATCTCGCAATTGCGGTCCCTATCACCGCAT
Organism: Nicotiana undulata; assembly: GCA_005239495.1. Classification (NCBI taxonomy): domain Eukaryota; kingdom Viridiplantae; phylum Streptophyta; class Magnoliopsida; order Solanales; family Solanaceae; genus Nicotiana; species Nicotiana undulata. Next base: position 12,715 of record MDKH01177691.1, read on the forward strand.
CTGCGGTATCTCACTTGCGGAGAAAGCATCGCAGGTGCGAGTTTTCACTTAAATCCATAGGGATCGCACCTACGGTCGATTGGTCGCGCCTGCGGGACTCAGGTCGCACCTGCGACCAGAGGACAATCTCCCCCACCATCGCGCCTGCGACCATCCCCTTCGCACCTGCGTGATCGCACCTGCGGAAAACCCTTCGCAGGTGCGAAAACACCAGAAGGAGCCTGGTTCAGCAATTTGCCAAGTTCCAACTTCTTCCGTTAAGCATCCGAAACAACCCCGAGGCCCCCGGGACCTCAACCAAAACCACCAACTGATCCCAATACCCTATCCAAACTTGGTCGAGCCTTAAAAATACATCCCATAACATCAAAATACTCAAATATGCATAGATTCAAGCCTAAGAACTTAGGAATTTCCAAGAATTCATATTCGACGCCGAACCACGTCTAAACTCGTCCGAATGACTTCAAATTTTGCACACAGGTCATAAATGACATTCCGGACCTACTGTCGCTTTTCGGAATTCCATTCCGAGTCCGATATCAAAAATGACATTCCGATATCAAATTTTGCACACAGGTCATAAATGACATTTCGGACCTGCTGTCGCTTTTCGGAATTCTATTCCGAGTCCTATATCAAAATCTCACCTATCGGCCGAAATCGCCAAAATTCTAACTTTCGCCAATTCAAGCCTAAATCTACATCCGACCTCGAAAACACACTCCGAACACGCTCCCAACCCCGAGATCACCCAACGAAGCTAACGGAGTCGACGAATTTCCATTCCGGATCCGTCTTCACACAGATCTAGCTATGGTCCAATTTCTAAGGGTAAGTCTCGCCTTAAAGGACTATATGTCCAAAATCACTCCAATATTCATCACCAACGTTCCGACAAGTTTCATTAAAAAATAAGACATACGAGAAGCAGTTAACAGGGGATCGGGGCGCTAACTCTCAAAACGACCGACCAGGTCGTTACAAAATCCATGAAATCTCAGAGAATCAATGCTAGGCATAACATGAGTTTATAACACATATGACGTTTCAAGGAAGAATATAAGGCATGCTGTGGGCCTAACTACCCGGACATTACAATAATAGTCGCTACGTACGGACTCTCATCACTTTGTACGCACGTAGCCCCCAAAACAAGTGCACATATAATATAAATCACCTATGGGAACAATTCCCTCTTACAAGGTTAGAAAGGAGACTCACCTCGTAACAAATCTACCCCTCGGACCAAGGATGCGCCCGAAACTCCAATCTCTACACCCGAGGACTCGCAACTAGCCAAATATGGTATAATTATATCATTTCAAGCTCAAGGTAGAGAAATTATCCCATTTATTTAACAATTTAACATTCTTGAAGAATTCCCAAAATTCAACCCCGGGCCTGCACGCTCGAATTCCGAAAATTCTCGAAGGAATCACTCACACATAGCCTAAGGATCATTAATATGTGATTTCTACTTGATTTCATAGCAATAAATGAGCAATTCATCAAAATTCCTCAAGAACCCTAAGTTACTACCCAACTCTTGATTTTTCAATGATTTAGTAGCTAATTCAATTAGAAATTCATGTATTTAACTAGTACTAGAGTAGAATTAACTTACCTCTTCATTAGCTAGGTCATGGAACCCCCTTTCCCAATCTTCCAAGCTCTCAAATGGTGGAAAATGAGAAGAAAATGAAGATTCCCGTATTTAAAAGAACACACTGCCTGGCCTACAGTGTTTTCGCACCTGCGGCTCAAGGACCGCATCTGCGGTCTCACACCTGCGAGCAAGAGCTTGCACCTGCGGAGCTGGACGAGTGGGGCTGGGGTCGCACCTGCGGAGGGGAGACCGCACCTGCAGCTCCGCTCCTGTGGTCCCTTGTCCGCACCTGCGAGAAAGGAGGGCCTCACCTGGGGCCGCACCTGCGATGCTTGCGACCGCAGGAGCGGTCCCGCATCTGCGACTGGGCAACTGCACCTGCGGTCACACCAGATCAGGTGCACCAGCAGTTGCATCAGCTGGTTTTTTGCAATATTTGGTGCCCGAGAGGCACCTGGGCCCACCCGAGCCCCCATCCAAATCTACCAACGAGTCGCAAATCGTAACACGGGCTCGCTCGAGCCTTCAGAACACTCAAAACAACGCTAAAACTCAAAATCACATCCCAAAATCCCTAGAATCATAACTTAAGAACTTCAAGTTCTTAATTTCTATAACAATGGGCCGGACCGACCTATACTACTCGGAATAACACCAAATTCTGAAGGGAAGTCATAAATGACATAACAAAATTATTCCCGTTCTCGAAATTCCTTTCGGACCTCGATAACATAAAATCACGTTCCAAACCAAATTTCAAACTTAAGGAAATTCTTATTTTTACATTGGGCGCCGAAATGCTTCCGGGTCGTCGAAAACCTGTTCCGAACTACGCCCAAGTCCGAAATCATCATAGGAAGCTACTGGAGCTTTCAGAACTCGATTCCGAGGTCGTTTGCTCAAAATGTTGACCGAAGTCAAACTTGGCCAAAAAGGCCAACCTTAAGGAACCAAGTGTTCCTATAACATTCTAGACACTTCCAAGTCCCGAACCAGCCGTCCCCGCAAGTCATAACTCACATGAGGCCGCTATGGGAAGTCTCATTTAGGGGAACAGGGTCCTAATATGCAAAATGACCGGTCGGGTCGTTACAGGAATAGCCCATGACATTCATCAGTTAGCTAGTCTTGCAGTTCAATTACTGGACTCAGATGATACCGGAATTACTATTCAGGACGCGACAACATCCTCTTTAGTAACTGAAGTGAAGGAATGGCGGTACGAGGATCCATTGTTAGCTCATTATAGGGATACTACTCCTCAGAAGAAGAAGACACTATTTGATATTACAGGAGATGGAGTCCTTAGATATCGAGGATGATTATGTATCCCTAATATTGCAGGGCTGCGCCGACATGTTATGGGAAAGACTCATTATTCTCGTTATTCTTTCCATCCAGGAGAAACAAAGATGTATCATGATATCAAGGAAATATATTGGTGGGATAGAATTAAAAAGGATATAGCGGAGTTTGTTGCTCAGTGCCCTAACTGTCAGCAGGTTAAGATTGAGCATCAAAAAACCCATGGATTATTGTAGGCTATAGAGATTCCGACTTGGAAGTGGGAAGTAATTAATATGGATTTCGTCATAGGATTACCTCGTACCCAGCGTAAGTTCAATTCCATAAGGGTGATTGTTGATAGACATGCAAAATTAGCCCATTTTCTGCCCGTTAGGACTACATATTCCGTAGAGGATTACGCAAGGCTTTATATTAAGGAGATAGTATGACTTCATGGTGTCCTTATATCTATTATCTCCAATAGAGGTGCTTAGTTTATAGCTAATTTCTGGAGGTCCTTTAAAAAAGGATTGGGGACTCAGGTAAGTCTTAGTACAACATTTTATCCCCAGACATACGGATATGTTGAGCGTACTATTTATACACTGGAAGATATGTTACGGGCTTGTGTGATAGACTTCAAGAGTAGTTGGGATGATCATCATCTGCCTCTTATTGAATTCATGTATAATAATAGCTATCATTCCAGTATTCAGATGGATCCATACAAAGCTCTTTACGGGCAGAAGTGCAGGCCGCATGTAGGATGGTTTGGTGTTGGGGAAACTAAGTTAGTAGAACCAGAGTTGGTATAACAGGTAATCGAGAAGATTAAGCTTATATAGGAGAGGCTATTAGCAGCTCAAAGCCGTCAGAAGTCTTATGCGGATAATCGACAACGAGACTTGGAGTTTCAGGTTGATGATTGGGTATTCCTAAAGGTATCACCAATGAAAGGCATTATGAGGTTTGGTTAGAAAGGAAAATTTAGCCCTTGGTACATTGGACCATATAAGATCATACGCAAAGTAGGCCAGGTAGCATATCAGTTAGACTTGCCTTCTAACTTAGAGTCTGTACATCCAGTCTTTCATGTGTCTATGCTCCGTAAATGTATCAGAGATCCTTCTAGAGTCGTTTACTTAACGATGTTCAGGTCACAGAGTAACTATCATATGAGGAAACTCCCATTGCTATACTAGATAGACAGGTTCGCAGATTGAGGACTAAAGGCGTAGCTTCGGTGAAAGTACTTTGGAGAAACAAAAATGTGGAAGAAATGACTTGGGAAGCTGAAGAAGACATGAAGTTTAGGTATCCTCACTTTTTTACTCTTCAAGAGGAGGATCTGACTGAGACATCACCCTTCTAATCACGCCCTTCATAGGCGACACTCTAAGAAATACCTGATCTCCTATCGTGAAAGCCAAGTCTCGAACTCTACGATCTGCATAACTCTTTTGCCTGGACTGAGCTGTGCGAAGTCTATCCTGAATAATCTTCACCTTGTCCAAGGCCTCCTGGACTAACTCAGAACCCAACAATCTAGCGTATCCCTGCTCAAACCATCCAACTGGAGACCGACACCGTCTACCATACAACGCCTCTTACGGAGCCATCTGAATGCTCGATTGATAGCTGTTGTTGTAGGCAAACTCAGCTAAAGGAAAGAACTGGTCCCATGAACCTCCAAAATCAATGACGCAGGCCCGCAACATTTCCTCCAAAATCTGAATAGTACGCTCGGGCTGTCCGTCCGTCTAAGGATAAAATGTTGTGCTCAAATCAATCTGTGTGCCCAACTCTCGCTGAAATACTCTCCAGAAGTGGGAGGTTAACTGAGTACCTCGGTATGATATAATGGATATGGGCACACCATGCAATCTGACAATCTCTCTAATGTAAATCTTTGCCAACTTCTCTGCTGAATACGACACTGATACTAGAATGAAATGCACCGGCTTGGTCAGCCTATCCACAACGACCCAAACTGCATCAACCATCCTTTGAGTCCGTGGGAGCCCAACTACAAAGTCCATGGTGATACGCTCCCACTTCCACTCAGGAAGCTGGATCTGCTGCATCAAACCACCGGGTCTTTGTTGCTCGTACTTAACCTGCTGACAGTTCAAGCACCGAGCTACATAAGCTACAATATCTTTCTTCATCCTACGCCACCAATAATGTTGCCGCAAGTCCTGGAACATCTTTGCGGCGCCCAGATGAATGGAATACCGAGAACTATGGTCCTCCTGCAGTATCAACTCACGAATGCCATCCACATCGGGTACACAAATACGACCATGCATCCTCAAAACTCCCCCGGCATCAACTATGACCTGCTTGGCACGTCTGTGTCGAACCGTATCTCTAAGAGAACATAAACAACGATCGTCATACTGCCTGGCACGAATACGATCATACAATGAAGAACGAGTGACAGTATGGGCCAAAACACTGCCACCCTCAGAAACCTCCAACCTCACAAATCGGTTGGCTAACGCCTGAACATCCAAAGCAAGAGGTCGCTCTCCAACTGATAAATAGGCAAGACTAACCAAGCTAACTGACTTCCGGCTCAAAGCATCGGCCACCACATTGGCCTTCCCTGGATGGTAGAGAATAGTAATATCATAATCCTTCAGCAACTCTAACCACCTTCTCTGCCTCATGTTCAACTCCTTTTGCTTAAACAAGTATTGCAAACTCTTGTGATCGGTGAATACCTCACACGGTACCCCATACAAATAGTGCCTCCAAATTTTCAAGGCATAGCTGCAAGCTCCAAGTCGTGAACTGGATAATTCTTCTCGTGAATCTTCAACTGACGAGATGCATAGGCTATGACCCTGCCATCCTGCATCAGTACCGCACCGAGCCCAACCCGTGATGCATCAAAATACACGGTCTACGAACCTGAACCTGTGGGCAATACCAACACTGGTGCTATGGTCAATGTTGTCTTGATCTTCTGAAAGCTCGCATCACACTCCTTGGACCACCTGAACTGAGCACACTTCTGGGTCAACCTGGTCATTCGGGTTGCGATAGATAAAAAGCCCTCCACAAATCGGCGATAGTAACCTGCTAAGCCCAAGAAACTCCGAATCTCCGTAGATGAAGTGGGCCTAGGCCAATCTCTAACTGCTGAAATCTTCTTGGGATCTACCTGAATACCCTTTAATGAAACCACATGGCCTAGAAATGCAACTGAACTCAACCAAAACTCGCACTTGGAGAACTTGGCATACAACTGCCGATCTCTAAGGGTCTGGAGAACAACCCGAAGATGGTGCCCGTGCTCCTCTCGACTATGGGAATAAATCAAGATATTATCTATAAACACGATCAAGAATGAGTCCAGATAAGGCCTGAATACCCGATTCATCAACTCCATACAAGCAGCGAGGGCATTAGTCAACCCAAAAGACATCACCAAAAACTCATAGTGCCCATAACGAGTGCGAAAAGCTGTCTTAGGGACATCAGAAGCCCTAATCCTCAGCTGATGGTAACCAGCTTTCAAGTCTACCTTGGAAAACACCATAGCACCCTGAAGCTGGTCAAATAAGTCATCAATCCTCGGCAAAGGATACTTGTTCTTGATAGTAACCTTATTCAACTGTCGGTAGTCGATGCACATCCTCATAGAGCCATCTTTATTTTTCACGAACAACACGGGAGCACCCCAAGGAGAAACACTAGGCCTGATGAAGCCTTTACCCAACAAATCCTGCAACTGATCCTTCAACTCCTTCAACTCTGGCAGGGCCATACGATACGGGGGAGTGGAAATAGGCTGAGTGCCCTCAGCTACCTCAATACAAAAGTCAATATCCCTGCCGGGTGGCATACCTGGCAGGTCAGCAGGGAATACCTCTGGGAACTCGCGAACCACGGGCACGGACTCTATAGAAGGAACCTCGGCACTAGAATCACGAACATAGGCCAAATAGGCCAAACAACCCTTCTCAACTATGCGCCGAGCCTTCATATAAGAAATAACTCTACTAGAAGAATGAGTAGGAGTCCCTCTCCACACTAAATGAGGTACTCCAGGAAAGGCTAAGGTCACTATATTGGCATGACAGTCCAGAATAGCATGATAGGGAGATAGCCAGTTCATGCCCAATATAACATCAAAGTTTACCATATCAAGAAGCAATAAATCTACCCGAGTCTCCAAACCACCAATAACAACTAAGCAAGAACGGTAGACTTGATCTACCACAATAGAATCACCCACCGGTGTAGATACATATAACTGGGTTACTCAGGGGATCACGAGGCAAAATCAGATAAGGAGCAAAATATGAAGACACATAGGAGAATGTAGACCCCAGATCAAATAAAAGCGAAGCATCTCTGCTGCAAACTGAAGCCATACTTGTAATGACTGCATCGGAGGCCTCAGCCTCGGGCCTGGCAGGAATAGCATAACAACAGGGTGGAGCCCCTCCAATCTGAACATCTCTAGGTCGACCTGCTGCGACCTGACCCTTGCCCCTCGTGGCGTGTGCTCCACCTCTATGAGTCTGACCTCCACCTCTGACACCACGACCACCACCTCGAGTTGGCTGATGGGGTGGGGGTGCATCTGTAATGGGGACCATGGCGCGAGAACCCTGATACTGAGAACTATCAGAACTCCGGGGGCAATACCTCGCAATGTGCCCCGGAACACCACAAGAATGACACAGCCTCTGCTGATATGACTGGGGACTCTGGAACTGCCCCGGATGACCCTGATAACCACCTTGGTAACTCTGAAGCTGCTTTGCGCTAATAGATGTCGGTGGTGCACTAATAGGAACTGGCGGTGCACGGTGAGATACCTAAAGTGCTGACTGAAAAAGTCGGGGTGAATGACCCCTACTAGAAGAATCCCTGCCTCCAGATGAGGCTCCACTGAATCTACCAAAGTGACGGGGCCTCTTGTCAGCCCCCTGACCACCTCCCTGTGACAAAATCATCTCAATCCTCCTGGCCACATCAGCCGCATCCTGGAACGAAATATCAGTACTCGACTCCCTGGCCATCTGGAGTCGTATAGGCTGGGCTAATCCCTCAATGAACCTCCGAACCCTCTCCCGATCAGTGGGGAGTATCATCAATGCATGCCTGGCTAGAGAGATGAACCTGGTCTCGTACTGAGTAACAGACATAGATCCCTGCTAGAGGCGCTCAAACTACCTCCTAAGATCCTCTCTCTGAGTAATGGGAAGGAACTTCCCCAAAAATACCTCTGTGAACTGAGCCCAAGTCAAGGGTGCAGACCCAGCTGGTCTGGCTAAGCAGTAGTCCCTCCACCAAGTCTTGGCTGTGCCCGATAGTCGAAAAGTAGCGAAGTCAACTCTATTGGACTCCACTATGCCCATGTTTCGAAGAACCTCATGACAACTGTCCAAGTAATCTTGTGGATCCTCTGATGGTGCACCAGCAAAAGTAGCAAGGAATAACTTGGTGAATCGATCTAGCCTCCAAAGAACATCCGTTGACATAGCTACCCCTTTGGCTGCCGGTGCCACGATACCCGGCTGAACCACCCCAGTTGTCTGAGGTGCTAGAGTCTGAAACTGAGTGCCAACCTGCTCTGGGGTAGAATAACAGGAGTATGGGTCCCTCCCCCAGCCTGAGAACTAGCTGGTGCAGTAGGAAAAAGACCAGCCTTAGCCACACTCTCCATAAGTCCCATCAAGCGGAGTAGAGCATCCTGAAGCACTAGGGTGACAATGAACCCCTCCGGGACCTGAGCTGGTCCGACTGGAATCGTCTGAGTAGGAACCTCACCGGCAAGTCTACATGTGGGTCCTCTACTGGAGCTGCTGCTCTAGCTCTACCTCAGCCTCTAGTACGGCCTCGACATCGGCCCCTCATAGGACATGCTATAGTAGAATCGGGTTGCTGATCGGTCGATGAGGAAGAACGCGTTCTCGCCATCTGCGAGAGAGTAGAATAGAGATTCAATTAGTATTCAAAACTCAAATGGCACGACAGAGAAGAAGAAATGTGAAGAAATTCATAACTGTGCAGCCTCCGGGGGATAAGTACAGACGTCTCCGTACTGATCCCTCAAACTCTACCAAGTTTGTCCGTGAGTTGTGAGACCTAAGCAACCTAGTGATGTGATACCAACTTGTCACGACCCGAAATCCCACCTTCGGGCCATGATTGCGTCTAACGTTGAACCCACTAGACAAGCCAACATGCACAGCTAAACCCTCGTAATAACATCAGTTTAACAGTATTTAACGAAAACGCTTTATAGTTCTAAATAACGTAAATGATAAATGATTCAAAAGCTATGTGAAATAGTAAATACAAACGTCGCTTAATGCCCCAAAACCGGGAGTCACAACTCACGAACTGTCTATTGACTGCTAAATACAACGGTCTGAAAGAAATACATAATTGTCTTTGAAGCTAGATAATAAAGTAAGACAATCTGAGTGCTAGGGATAGAAGAGACGCCAAGGCCCACGAACGCCGGCGGGTATACCTTGAAGCCTCTATGGTGGACTGAAGGATACTCCCTCAACGCTGTCCACTGGGTCCAAGTGCGGGATCTGCACAACATTAAGAAGTGTAGTGTAGTATCAGTACAACCGACCTCATGTACTGAGTAAGTGCCGAGCCTAACCTCGGCCGAAGTAGTGACGAGGCTAGACTTGACAACAATGTTCACTGTCCTATTCTACAACATATAATCATGGAAAGACAAGGCAAGAAATAGACAGACAAGTAGGGAAATACGGGAGCAGTTAATGGGGTAGCAAGTGAGTGATACGGCAATTGACTAAACACATAGGAGAAAGCAACATAACAAGTTAACAAGAGTACTAACATAACAAGTATAAATGTGAGCAATGTAAATAATGGCACGGCATCACCCTTCGTTCTTTTACTCTCTTCCTCATAATGCGATGTATGATGTGAATTTGTATAAATCATGGCACGGCATCACCCTTCGTGCTTTTACTCTGTTCCTCACAATGCAATGTACAATTTAAGGCAATGTAAATCATGGCACGACATTAACCTTCGTGCTTATAATCAATGTAAATCATGGCACGACATCACCCATCGTGATTTACACTCTTTCTCACTATGCAATGTATGGTGTGATCAATGTATATCATGACACGGTATCACCCTTCGTGCTTTACACTCTTCCTCACCAAAACAATGACAAATATCAATGGTAGGAAATGCAGCATAGTGGAAATATAATTCAAATCACCCGGCAAGGGGAAAACATCAATCAATATCACAACAATTGCCCGGCAAGGGTCTCATCTATAACCAATCTCTTCAATATATATATCCTTAACAAATGGGTTCTCAACCTAACCAATACATCATGAGTTCATCGACCAAGTTTTCCAACAACAAACAACTTCCAAGTAGAGACAATTTCATAATATAACGAATCATGGAAGTAGCGACAAGGTTTCTATCAGAAAATAGACTCACGGGCATGCTTGACACACAATGCATATGTACTCGTCACTTCACCTATGCATTGAACATGATAAACACTTAGCACATAGCATACAATACCTATTCCCTCACCAAAGTTAGGCACGACACTTACCTCGGGTCCAAAATAGCAATCAAGCCTCTAATACCGCTTTCCTTTAGAATCCGACTCCCAAACGATAATATCTAGGCATAATTAACTCAATAATATCAATAATGACTCATTAACACAGTCTCATAGCCTAATTATACAATTCCTAGCATTCTTCTAAAAATACTAAAATTCGACCCCGGGCCCGCTTGGTCCAAACACGAGGCTCATACCAAAAAACCGATTACCCATACCCCCACGAGTTAGAATATATAATTTGTTTTGAAATCCGACCCCAAATTGGGGTTGAATTGCCCAAAATTCCCAAAAATCTAACTCTACCCAAAATCTCTAATTTCTACTTTGATTTTAGGATTTTAGGCCTAGATTCTAGTGTGAAATCTTTTAAAAAGAAGTTAAGAAGTAAAGAAAATGAGTTAGAAATCACTTACAAATGTTTTGGAGAAGAAGGAGTGTTTGGAAAATCGCGTCTTATGTTTTTAGGGCTTTGAAATATGAAAATAACTTAAATTCCCATATAATTATACCCATTTCAGGTCCCCACCGTGGTCAGCAAAGAAACGACTGCGGCCGCGGTAGCAAATGACAAGGAAAGCTGAAGAAATCGAGAAAAAAATGACTGCAGTGACATGCTTTAGTATTTTTGTCATAACTTTCTATACAGACGTCCAAATTACGATTTCTTTACCTTGCTAGAAACTAGACACAGAGGGCTACAATTTTCGTTTTTAATCATCTAAACTGGCCTTGTAGATCAAAAGATATAAGCCTCCGAAGTCATACCAATGACACAGCCCCTCCACCGCGGACCGCGAAAACACGACCGCGGCCGCGAAGCTCCCCCTCAGGTCCCCCACCGCGGCCAGCGAAAAATGGACCACGGACCGCGGTGGTGGGTTCAGAGAACTGACCCCTCGGACCTGCAACAATTATATTTTAGCCTAAGGACACTCCGGGACCCGCCCGAGCCCTCGGAACTTCAAATCGAGCGTTCCAGCAAGTCCCAAATCATCCCACAGACTTATTCGAGTAATGAAACCACCAAAATAACATCAAAAACAATGAATTAAACTTCAAAATCCGTAGAATTTTCTCAATCTTCATAAACTATCAAATTTTCCATTTTTGATCTGAAACACGTCAAACCAAGTCCGTTTTACACCACGTTTTACAGATAGCTCATATAACACATATTAAACTTGTTTCGGGCTCCGGAACCATAATACGGGCCCGATAACACAGATTTCACATAAAACTTCATTTTCAAAAGTCGTTATAATTTCCAGAACATAATTTTCTTTAAAAATTCATTTCTCGGGCTTGGGACCTCAGGACCCGAAATCCTACCTTTGGGCCATGACTGCGTCTAACGTTGAACCCGCTAGACAAGCCAACGTTCTAAATAAAACTCATTAATAACTAAAATGAACAAGATAACTAAGGCATCGATGGTCAACAATATGAAGGTTAACAAATTACAAAAAATAATATAGCAACTTCGAAATAAAACCCATATACAAATCCCGGAACTGGTGTCACATACTCACGAGCTGTCTAAGAGATTACTAAAACAAAGGTCTGAAAATAAGTACATATGACTATCTTTGAACTATAAGATGAGACAGAGCTGAAAGTGAAGGGTAAAAGGTGACGCCAAGGCCCACGAACGTCTGCGGGTCTACCTCGATGTCTCCTGTATGGACTGATGGAAAGCTCCGACCGTCAGTGACCACCAGGTCCGGCTGCGTAGTCTGCACAACATAAATACGTGCGGGTGTAGCATCAGTATAACCGACCCCATGTACTGAGTAAGTGCCGAGCCTAACCTCGGCGAAGTAGTGACGAGGCTAGGACCGGCAACAATATATGTACCTGTGCAATTCTATATAATAACAAGAAAATATCGACGGAAATAAGCAACTAAGACAGATACGGGGAGAACATGCTGGGGGAAAAAGGGCAACAAAATGCTAGCACAGTAGAACCGAGTAATAACTGAAGTGTAAAAAGTAAAAGTCGGAATTTAACATCTCAGGACAGATAATGAACAGCAAAAGGCACGGCATCTCCCCTCGTGCATAATCTCGCAATCACTCGGC
>MDKH01067123.1:0-34576 GCA_005239495.1 Nicotiana undulata
GACATTGGTTGCTTAGCCTTACGTCGCCCTTCCAAAACATCTCAGGAAGGCGCCGCGTAACAGGACACATGACAGGCATCCCACAAGGGCGGATTAAGAAGTTTGAACGCGGATTCGACGGAACCCTGTGAGTTTTGCTTAAAATAGTGTATTTGTGTTAAATTATTTATTAAATATGTATAAAAATTAATTTTAGAACTAAATTATCCTTTTAAATTCATAACATATAAAGTTAAATTTCTCGATTCGCCTGTGACACACATGGCTTTAACTTCCGTCAAGGTACCATTTTATATAAGAAAGATTTTCCATTCAATAATGACCTAGCGATTGTCCATAACATATACAAAGTACACCAAATTTTGCACTATACGCCGAGCTGCTTGCACTACTTGCCAGACTGGAATTATCCTTTACAAAAACTCTCTTTCCAATTATAGTGGAAACTGATTCATAGTTTTCTTATTGATGCTGTTGGATTGGGAACTACAACTTATATTTACAGGGAAGATGTGGCTGGAGCTCTAGCAAAGTACGAACATTCTATGTTGTTTACTCTAAAATTTGGATAACAATTAAACTTATATTGTGGTTTTAAGGATATGTGATTTTGCTCAATATTAATTGATAAATATGAAAGTAAATGACAGAATTAAACTACAAATAAATCAAACCAGCGTTGAAATAGATTTTCAACCTCGAGTCAAGATACCCTCGACTTAATAAGTGCGAGAACAGTAAGGGGATGGAATATATTGATGAACAATAACACAAATAAGATAGATAGTTGCATTGATTTAATCTCTATGAATGATGATGCCTCACAAATGATTTGAACTCCTCTTTATATAGCAGAGGAATTCTATTTATGATATAATTCTAATTACAGTAGGAAATCACATAATTAGCTAATTCACCACTTCTGATTTGATCCGTTCCGAGATTTGCGTCATGATCCTCGACCAATTACGGATATCTCTATCTTTCGTTACCGAGCCATTTCCGACATTACTCGGAGTCTATCTCCCTTGGCTTCGATTAACACCAATCTCGATCTCGTAAGAGACTTCGATCTTGAACTCAATACCTCAGCTCCATGATTTGGTCGAAGCTAACCTTCGATGCAACGTACCAATCTCGATCAAATAATAAAATTGGTTAACCCCTATTTCAACTGTATATAGATAGTCTCCTTGTTTCTTGGAGTGTAGTGACAAGAAACGAACTTAGCCTTTGATTCATTTTGGCTTCGATAAATTATGATGTCATCCCCATGACGTAAGCGATGAAAGTGACCAAAACATCATGTTGGATTAGTTCCCCAACCCATTAATGAACATCAGTTGACGATCGGCCACTAGTGATGTTGAACCGTCACCGTAAATCCATAAATAAGTCTTCTCCCCATTGAATCAAAATTTACCTTTATCCGATTTTCTAGGCTTTTACCTCTCTCAAATTCTTCTCTTCTATTAATCCTCAAGTTTCACCGCCAATCTCCAACCATCAAAATTTATTATTTTCTTCTTTCTTTAGCTCATACAATGGCGAAAATATCCAAACAATTCCACAAAAAGAGAAATCTTCTTCTTCTTCAAGGCCGGCCGACGACAAAACACTGGTGGATCCGCTCCCTTAGGAGTGTGTTCTTGGCCCGTGTGTCCTTAAGTCCGATTTTAAGACCGAGAAACCTCCATCAGTCCTTGGTCGGTGTGAGCACGTGTCGAGATATATCTGCTCGATAAACGTGGGGTATCTTGAGCAGATCAAGAGAGATTACAACTGGGGGGGACAAATTGGTAAAGATCCCATCCCCCGAAGAGAGCATCACTACCAACGTGGAAGGGTACCTAAGTGTTTACACTTACCCTTTCACGTTGGGATTCTCGATCCCGTCATCATTGACTTTTGCCGTCAATACTCGATGACTTTAGGCCAAATACATTCCTTCTTTTGGCGCATAGTGATCATGCTCCGATTCTTCACAAGCAAAGCCGAGGGGTTGTCGTTCACCCTCGATCACCTCATCAGGTTATACAGCCCCCGTATCTTTCGAGGGTTGATCAAACTGCAACGTCGGGCAACCAAGGTGTTTTTCTCAAGCATCGACACGGACAAAGACCGAGGATGGATGGGTCGATTTGTTCGGGTGAGGACCTCAGATCTCATCCTAAAAGAGAAGATGCCATTTCTCGAGAACTGGAACTCGAAGCGTAAGTGTTATTTCGTTTGTCAATTTCCATTCTTCTTTCAATTTTTCTGCTTTATTTAATGTCTTCTTTTCATCATGCAATGTTTGTTTGGATGCCTCGAGAGATCCTCAACCTCGTGATGAGGAGGTTTTGAAGAAGGATTCGGGCAGAGTCCCCGAATCGTCCGAGGCCGATGGTCCCAAGACCCTAGTTGAACAGAGCGCCCCGAGTGACTCGCATGGGGCAATGACAGCAGGTGACTCTCCATCCCTTCATACCTTTACCAAAGAGGCTATACGAGATGCTCAAGCTTTGAGGACTCCCGAAGTAGGCGGAGTCCCCGTTGGGGAGGATGACTTTCGGGATTCCTTTACCGGGGTCAGAGATGCCTCGATCTTAGTGATGCATCCAACCTCTTCGAAGAGGCCCAACGTCTCCTAATCCACGTAAGTATAAATTCTTTTGTCAATGTAGCTTTCCTTTGTTTTTTTCTTTTTCTATCTAACTCCTTTCCTTTTTTATACATGTTTTCTCTAAGTCCCGGGCTGCATTGAGACAATGTGAGGCGATCTCCAAAGGCTTTAGAGAAGAGAGGAATGCCCTCAAGCTTCACTGCGGGCAGACAGACGAGGAGAGTAAAGACCTCCGGGCCGATTTGGCTAAAGCTCATAAGGAGCAAACCGAGTTAACCGGGCAGGTAATGATTCTCTTGAAAAACCATGGACTTGATTTGGGGCCAGAGTCTAACGTTTGATATCACAGCTACAACAAAAGATCGAGAGAATTTAGTTTTTCCCGGGGGAGGTTGATCAAGTGAAGGCGGAGTGCTACAGGTGGAAGGAAGGCATGGACCGCCTTGCCACTGAGAAAGAGACTGTCCTGGCCCAATTGTCGTCAGTCGAAGCCCAACTTCAAAATATGAAGGAAAAGTGCTTGGTTCAGGCTAAAAATATTGAAGTGCTCGAGGCTCAGTTGGCTTCTGAACTTGAAAAAGCCCAAGCTGAGGCCGAAAAAAATAAAGCCCGAGGCTAATAAGACGGTGGCCACATATCGGGCCGATGCCGAAGCTACTCAAGCCCAAGTGAGGGAGGCTGCCGATACTGCTCAAACACGAGCACATTGGATTTCCAAGATTGCAAAATTCCAATCGCGTAGGTAGACCCTCGAGGAAATCAACTCCCTAGGTTTCGAGCTTTTTGAAGAGATAGCAAAGGGAAAGGAGCATGAAGCCAATGTAAGGCTAGTGGCCTCTTCTGACGACGGCGATGACAATGATGACAACAACAAGAGTGGGTCCGAGAATGATGAGAGACCCGAGGAAGAATTTGCCCCCGAGAAAGGAGTCACCCCCGAAAATAGCTAGGATCTTTGTATTTCTCTTTCTATTTTGTGTAGGACCCTGGTTGGTCCTTTGTAAATATCTTCATTCATATATATAAAATTCTTTCTTTTTTGAATTTCTTCTCAATTTTTGACTTGTGAAAATTTCGATTCGTTTCATGCCTTGTGAAAATTAGTTTGTCAAACTTTAGCATTTTGGCCAAAGTCATGCTAACATAGTCTTTGTAGTCGAGTGAGTATTAGCTCGAATTCAAAGTAATAAAACTCTTAGGTTTTAGTTGAGGGATGATGAATTCTTGAACTCAAAAAATATAATGGCCCTTAGGCTCTTGAATCAAGCCCATATGGCCTTAGAAGAATGGATTTTCCCTTTTCGTCTTAAATAATTTTAACATATAGGAATTATTTATACCTTAGCATGAAGTAAGTTTGTATTCGTCTGGTTTTTTCGGGATCTAATTTCATCGGAACCCTTTGCTTTTTTGTGTCTTAGCACAAGTTTGTACTAAATTGTTCGATACCTCTTACGGTTTTTCGAAGGCTGATGTTATTGAAGCCCTTTAGTTATTTCGCCGAGGGTAGCCATTTTAACTGGTTTAAAAAATAATTCGAAGTCATGTTTTCATTGCGGAATTCGGACGCCTCCGAGCCGCGTTAGTTTGGCCGTAGCCTTGGGGTCTGCCTCTTGGGCTTATTTTCCCAATTATACCTTGAACTTGTTCAAGTGTTAGTCCCCGAGTAAGGTGGCATTGGCCTATTAAATCAAGGGTTGCCTTTTTAAGGTCTTATGGTCTTGAAGTTTAATAGTTCGAACATGTCAATTTTTTACGGCAGTCCCCCAGTACGAGGTTGATCGCTCAAAGTTTAGTTGCAATCGGCCCTTGAGCCAGTTTCCACAAAAAATCATAAGTATAGAAATTGTAAAGTATAAATTTCATTGAGGCACGGGACGTTTTTCAGTAGTTCATACATGCGTACATGTTTTGCCACTAGGGCTCGAACAATCCCCATGGACACAGTTCATTCGACCGTTTGGTACTTTACAAAATTTTCCTATCGAGATCTTGTTGACATGAAGTATTTTCCTTGAAATACATTCGAGGGTGATTATAAAGAAGCCTCGGGTACTCTAAGATAGCATGAACAAATGGTTGCCTCGTTAAAAACCTTGCTAGAAAAACTCATTTGGGATAAAAACCGGTCGAAGGAAAAAAGAGTGCAACGCGTGATTTAAGACCTAAGGACTTCATGATAGGAGAAAACTTTGATGCCTTCGCTCGAACACCTGAAATAAGTTAGTACAAAATGTAAGTGAAAAAGGAAAAGGTCATACCTCAACAATAATATCGTTTGAGGAGTGATATGTTCCAATTATTTGGTAGTTGTTTGTCGTTCATCGTTCCAAGCTTGCAGGTTCCCTTTCCGACGATGTCAAGGACCTGATACGGTCCTTCCCAATTTGGGCCAAAATTTCCTTCGTTTGGGTCTCGAGTATTGAGGGTGATCTTTCTCATAACTAAGTCCCTGATTCTAAAGTGGCGAGGGTTGGTCCTTCGATTATAATACCTTTCGATGCGTTGTTTTTGTGCATCCATTCGAACAAGGAAGCTTCTCATTTTTAATCTAGTCGCTCGAGGATTGTATTCGTATCCTCATGATTTGATTTTTCTGTTTTGTATCAAAACCTAGCTTTGGTTTCCCCGACTTCGACTGGGATCAGGGCTTTGGCGCCATATACTAAGGAGAATGGTGTTTCTCTCGTATTTGATTTTGACGTTGTTCGATATGCCCAAAGGACTTCAGGTAAAATTTCTCTCCATTATCCCTTGGTGCCGTTCAATCTTTTCTTTATATTCTAAATGATGGTCTTGTTTGTCTATTCGGCCTGTCCGTTCGCACTAGGATGATACGGTGTCGATAAGATCCTTTTTATTTTGTGATCTTCAAGAAACTTCATTATTTTCCTGCTGATGAATTGTTTACCATTGTCGCATGCGATCTCGGCAGGTTTCTCTAATCGGCATATGATGGGATTCCAGATGAAGTCTATAACTTCTTTTTCTCCAAATTTATCCAAGGCATGTGCTTCAACCCACTTAGAGAAATAGTCAGTCATAAATAAAATGAATTTAACTTTACCTGATGCAATTGGCAGAGGGACGACGATGTCCATTATCCATTTCATGAATGGCCATGAGGATAGGACTGGATGAAGTTTCTCTCCGGGTTGATGGATTATAGGTGCATACCTTTGGAACTTATCGAATTTTCGAACTATCTTTCTCCATATTGGCCCAATACTATCCTACTCTGATGAATTTGTGAACTAGTGATTCGACACCGGAATCGTTCCCGCAAGTACCCTTGTTAACTTCTTGTAGGACATAATCAGTGTCTCCTGGTCCCAAGCATACTACCAACAATCCATCGATCATCCTCATATATAATGTTCCATCTTCAGCTAATGTGAATCGAGCAACTTTTGTGCGTAGAGTCCTTGATTCTTTAGGGTCCGACGGGAGTTTCCCATTTTTTAGATACTCGATATAATTGTTCTTCTAATCCCAAGTTAGGATTTTATTTCGGCATGGCTTTCCTCGATTACTGACTTCAGAATTTGTACGGCGTTCCCCGAGCTAATTTTGTCATCTTTGACCGACAATCCTAGATTTGCAAGGGCATCGGCTTCGCTGTTTTGTTCTCGAGGTACATGCTGCAAGGTCCATTCTGTAAGATGATGTAATGTTGCCTACAATTTATCCAAGTACCTCTGCATCCACCAGTAGAGAGTCACATTTAGCCTCGATGACCTCCTCTCCGAATGTTTTAGCCGGTTCTAAACCTGGAATCATGGCCTCGTACTCGGCCTCATTGTTAGTCATCTTAGAAGTTTTGATAGACTGCCTAATTGTCTTGTCCGTGGGAGTCTTCAAAATGATGCCTAGCCCGGACCCTTTCACATTCGAAGCGCGGTCTGTAAATAGGTTCCTCACCCTCGATGATGTACCCAATTTTAACAAAAGTTCCTTTTGGACCTCGGGTATGAGGGCTGGCGTGAAGTCGGCCACGAAGCTTCTAAGATTTGAGACTTGATGGTAGTTCGAGGTTGATACTTGATATCATACCCACTGAGTTCGATGACCCATTTGGCCAATCGGCCCGATAGTTCGGGCTTATGCAAAACATTACGAAGAGGATAAGTGGTTACTACACATATTGGGTGACACTCAAAACACGGTTTTAGTTTCCTAGAGGCGCTTATTAGAGCAAGCGCCAATTTTTCAAAGTGTGGGTACCAGGTTTCGGCCTCCCCTAAAGTTCGACTTACATAATAAATGGGAAATTTCGTACCTTGCTCTTCTCGAACTAGGACACCACTTACAGCGACTTTCGAGACTGTTAAATTTAAGTAGAGTTGTTCGTCCACTTTTTGAGTATGTAGCAATGGTGGACTCGAGAGGTACCGTTTTAACTCTTTTAACGCCTATTGGCATTCCGGGGTCCAGATGAAAATTTTCTTCTTTTTGAGTAGTGAGAAGAACATATGACTGCGATCTGATGACCTCGAGATAAACCGGCCCAAGGCAGCTATCCGCCCTGTCAATCTTTGCAAGGCCTTAACACTGTCTACGACTGTGATGTCTTCGATCGCCTTGATTTTATCGGGTTGATCTCTATCCCCGGATTCGACACCATAAAGACGAGGAACTTACCCGAGCCGACCTCAAAAGGACATTTCTCGGGGTTAAGCTTCATGTTGTATTTTTTCAATATGTTGAAGGTTTCCTTCAAATGTGTTAAGTGGTCCTCTGTGCGGAGGAACTTAACTAGCATATTGTCAATATATACCTCCATTGATTTACCTATTTGTTCTTTGAAAATTTTGTTCCCTAGGAATTGGTAAATAGCACCGATATTTTTTAATCCAAAAATCAATACGTTATAATAATATGTGCCATATTTAGTGATGAATGAAGTCGTTTCATGATCCTCCGGGTTCATTTGAATTTGATTGTGCCCAGAGTAGCCGTTGAGAAAACTAAGGATCTCGTGGCCGGCCATGGAATCGATCATGCGACCGATGTTCGGAAGAGGGAAAGTGTCTTTGGGACATGCTTTGTTTAAATCTTTATAATCTACGCGCATCCTAAGTTTGTTCCCCTTTTTAGGGACTACAACTACGTTTGATAACCATTCGGGATATGTTACTTCCCGAATTGATCATATTTTGAGAAGTTTAGTTACCTCGTCCTTGATGCATGCATATTTTACCTCGGATTGGGGCCTGAACTTCGGGTACATGCTCAATCGATGTGTTGTTATCTCCGGTTGGATCCCTGTCATATGTAAGTTGGACCAAGAAAAACAATCCATATTATCAATATGAAATTTAATGAGTTTTATCCTTAGCTCGGGGGTTAACCCCGTACCCAAGTATACCTTTCATTCGGGAAGGTACTCGATCAGTATAACCTATTCCAGCTCTTCGACCGTTGATTTAGTGGCATTCGAATCTTCTGGAATAATGAAGGATCGAGGGATCCAGTAGTCATCATCTTGTTAATACATTCCCTGCTTTTCCGACTGATTCGAGGTTGTGGCTATGGTTGCTATTTGGCCTCCTATTTTCCTTTGAACTCTGATCGGTACTACCTCATCAACCTGCCCGGTGTTGGGAATTTCATCATTTGGTGTAGATGTCACGACCCAAAACCAACCCGATCGTGATGACGCCTATCGTGGAACTAGGCAAGCCGACACACTCTCAAACAATTTGATTTTTCATTTAGAATTAGCTAATAGTCTTTTTCAAACTGATATTTGAACAAAAGAGATAAACTCAAAACCAAAATGCGAAAAAAATAAACCCCGACATCAGGTGTCACTAACTCATGAGACAATACTACAACTGTTCTGAAATATAACAAGACATCATAGCCTGAGAATAGCCAAAATACACTAAAAGGAAGATAATTTGAGGGGAGAATTGTATTTTTATTGTAATAAAAAAAGTAGCTAACTGGATAATACATTATCATTATACTTAATTATTATACTTAGTTATAAAATGAACATTTGTTTAGTCAATTTTCATTATTATGAATTTCTGAATAATGAAAAGACACTTCTTGAATCACCGAATATTCCTATTTTCCATTATACCAACCAAATCCATTCGAAAGGTTAGAAATCAACAAAAGAAAAAGTAAGTGGACCTGACCTATTGAATCATGACTATATCCGCTATTCTGATATTAAAATTCGATAGAGATGAAATTGGAGCAGTTGATTTTTTTTGATTTCATTTTTTTGTTTTGGACTCCACAAGAATTTGTCGATATTTCCGATTAAATCTTCTTGTTACTAGATTTTCTATAGGAAAAATTATAGGAATAAATAGTTATTCCTTTCCTCTACAGAGAAACCTTTCTTCCAAGTCACACCATAAGAGCCATTTATTATCTTTAAGGAAGGAGAAAGGTGGGACTGCGATCGCCAGGCAGCTATCTCGCTATCTCCAATGAAAGTCCATGACTGGAATAGTTAACAGCCGCTATAGTGGCCTGAGATACCTGGATCTGCACACAAGGTGCAGGGAGTAACGTGAGTACACCAACTCAGTAAGTAACAAGCCCAAACTATGTACTGATAGGCAATGACGGACCAAACCTCAACAAATAACAAAATTAAATTGTACAATAAAGTAGACATGCTTTCCATTCAAGTATTCAGCTTAGGAAGCAAGGTAAATGAAAACCTAACCAATGTGAAGTATTAAGATCAACATATATCTAAGTTCCAATGCACAAAATGCATGAAAATGTACCATATACCTCCACTCTCAAGTGCTCAACCGCTCGGTACTGTATATGGCCACTCAGCCCAGGGAAGATCCATCCCAGAATATGTACACATCGCCGACAATAGTCGCGCAGTACCGAGGAAGGTTGTTCCAGCCCTATGGAGAAGATCCATCTCCAGGTATAAATAATTCGGACAAGATCCATACCTAGGAAGATCCATCCCTCAAAATATTATATGCGCTCACTAGGGGGTGTTACATACTCTAGAAGGGCTCCTACAGCCCAAGCACAATCACTATCATCAACATAACCGTGGCGGCGTGCAGCCCGAACCCATAACTATCTCTCACAATCAGGATCTCGGCCGCACTCAGTCATCACTCTCCAATATCACACACGGTCTCACAATGCCATGAAACTACCTCGAAACAAGGATATGATGTGCCAAATAATAATAACTGAGATTGAGACATGATATGATATGCTTGAATAATACTAGGTACATAATATCAATGAAACTAATGAGATGACAGCAAGAAATGACCACTCGGGTCTCAACAGTATCGGCGTGAAGCCCTAACATGATATCTAGCATGATTTACAACACATTTACTAAATCACATGCTAGAAACACATATATCATCAAGAAAGAATCACTAAGTTGTGCCATGGAATGAACCATGCCACAATTCTCACGGTGCACGCTCGCATGCCCGTCACATGGCATGTGTGTCACCTAAATACTAATGACTTAGCAAATAGCTCGGGGTTTTGAATCCTCATAACCAAATTTGGAAGCGTTACTTACCTCAATCAAGCCAAAATCCTACTCCGCAACAACATTGCCTCTCGACTTGGTGTCCAAACGTCCTAAATCTAAAGCAATACAATGCAGTCAATACAGGCCAAGGGAACAATTTCCACACGAAAAACTATCAATTTTAAACAAAATCCCGAAATTCACCCAAACCCGCCCCCCAGGCCCACGTCTCAGAATCTGAAAAAAAATCACAAATCTAGAAATCCCTTTCACTCACGAGTCCAACCGTACCAAATTTATAAAACTCCGACCTCGTTTGACCCCTTAAATCCCCAAATCAAACTCTCCAATACCAAGTCTTATTTATCTCAATTTCATCCTTAATTTCCACTAATTACATGCTTAAACAACTGAATATTATCATAATAACAAGTATTAAGCTCAAATAACTTACCTCAATGTAAACCCCCTCGATTCCCTCTTCAAAACTCTCCAAAAATCTCCCAAAACCAATTAGAAATTGTGATGAATGACCAAAAATTCGCGAAGGCCACAATTTAAACTTTTGCCCAGTACATCCGCATCTGCGGTCCATCAGTCGCTTCTACTGTATTGGTAAAAAACAATCTCACACGTAAGCTGATTCTAGACAACTCAGCCGGCTACGTAGAGCAAGGAAAACACGACAGCTGGATATGATTCTATAAATAGGTACGTAACAAAGAGGCACGGATCAATAGACCTTCGAGTTCATCAGCCATGGGAAATTCAACCTGATTAAGACGGGAAGAGACACGGTCAGAGTGAATCCGGACAGAGCTACGGGCAAATTCAAGGATCCTCAATTAATGATCCATACGTTATGTGATCGTCATGCAACAGTTACGGTTACCCTTTGTAACGCCTCATTAATGTAATAATTAGTCATTAATGGGCTATCATTGCAAGAATCATACGTTATATTAAGAAACTCCCTATATAAAGGAAGGGAATATAACTTGTAATGGGGGGCAAGACTACGAATACAACACTTTACTTTTCGGCGTATCATACTATTGTCTTTTACTTATACTTCTTTATTTAATATTATTTCCTTGATTATCAGTAACCCGCGTTCATCCTAAAAACAGCTTTGATCAAAGGATCTAATTCTTTGGTTAAACAAATTGGTTCCGTTATCGGGCATCTGATAATCTTTGTTCACTTTTCCATTGATATCCTCTAAACTATGTCGAAATCCAACGACAACAACCAGCATAGGAATGGAACCCCAGTTCCATCACCTCAAGGAACCCCCCGTGGTTCAAAGGAACCATCCCCAAAAAGATCTGATAACAACCACAATCATAATGAGCAACCGGTAGAACAAGATCGAATAAAGCAAATGATTGCAGAGTACGTGGGACAAGCTTTGCAAGAACTTTCAAGGGGATTACCAGCAGCACCACTTGCATCACTGACACCACCTCCAAACAATACAGTCGTCGGGGAAAATCCTCAGTCTGGATTGATAAACTCGGCAAGGGGTGACACTCCTAATGAATCTCTCGAAGCAAGACCAGGTATGACTAATAACTGTGAATTACAAAATTTACTACTAATCATGCAGAAATAGATGAAGGAACAAAACAATCGAATCGAGCTAATTCCTGGAGTAACACCTATTATCAAAGGCATTGATGTTGATAGATATTTTCAACAACCTTGGAAACCAAGCGCAACACCCTTGCCTATACCCAAGAAGTTTAAAATACCTGACATTCCCAAGTATGATGGAACAACTGATCCACGCGACCATGTGACCGCTTTTACTACTGGAGTAAAGGGAAACGACTTAACTAAACAGGAGATTTAATCAGTCCTTATCAAAAAATTTGGAGAAACACTCACCAAATGAGCCTAACATGGTATTCTCTTCTCCTTGAAAATTCTATTGACTCTTTTGCTAAGCTTGCAGATTCGTTTATAAAAGCACACTCTGGTGCACAAAAAGTTGAGAAAAGAATGGGATACATATTAAAAATAAAGAAAGGAGACACGAAACTAGTACGTGAATTTGTAGACAGGTTCCAACGAGAAAGAATGCAATTACCCAGGGTGCCTGATAATTGGGCAGCCATGGCATTTGCAAGAAATCTAAATGACAAAAGCTCGGAAGCCACGAGGAGACTCAAAGAAAGTCTAAGAGAATTCCAGGCTACAACGTGGAATGATGTATATAACAGGTACAACACTAAATTTAGAATAGAAGAAGATATCATTGCTCGCCCGAGAGATGAAGATCATTCCAGATCCAGACGTCCTGAATCAGAGAGGATATCAGGTAAAAATAGGTACGATCCTTACTTAGGACCATCGGGACGTGAAACTCGTTCCAGGTTTGAAAACACTAGGTCAGATTATAGACCACCAAGCAGAGACGTGAGCTTATCCTCATCCAGATCCAGAAAGGATCGAGATGAACGACCTAGAGGTAATGCCCGAGTTGGGGATCATATCTTTAATGTAAGTACTCCTGAACTTGTTTCAATATTAAGAAATATGGGAGATAAGGTTAAATGGCCCAAAGAGATGTGGTCAAACCAAAATAAAAGGAACCCATATTTCTGGTGTGAATTTCATAAAGATCATGGACACAGGACTGTAGATTGTAGATTCCTACAAGGAGAAATAGTACACTTATTGAAACAGGGCTATTTAACAGAATTATTTAGCGATAAAGGTAAACAGGCATATATAAAGAACAGGAAGGAGCCCCTAAAGCCTCCTTCTCCAAAGTGAACCGTCAACGTGATACATGGAGGAAAGGAAGTATTAGGAATAGTTTTCCAATTAGCATCGAAGGTCACAATTACCCACGGAAAGCGGGTTCGAGAAGATCCAGCTGAAGATGAAATAACCTTTGATGATGCAGATTTTGGCAGGCTAATGCTTCCCCATAACGATGTTCTGGTGATATCCTTACTCATTCATGACACTAACGTTAAAAGAGTGTTGATTGATCCACGTAGTTCAGTCAATATTATCTTGTTAAGAGTCGTGGAAGAAATGCTCATGGGAAATCAAGTTATCCCAAAGGCACGAGCCATATCAGGGTTTGATAACTCAACAGTGATAACCAAGGGAGAGATCAAACTAAACACTTACGCCGAGGGAGTAACTAAGAGCATCAAATTTCAAGTCATTGATACTGACATGGCTTATAACATAATTATGGAAAGGCCCTGGATCCATGACATGAAAGCAGTTCCATCCACTCTTCACCAGGTAATCAAATTTCCCTCAGAATGGGGAATCAGACAAATTAGGGGTGATCAACAGGCCTCCAGAAATATAAATTCCGTAGCACTTTATAACAAAAAAGAGATGGAAGAATCGGAAGATAGAGAAATCTTCCAAACATATGCCACTGGTCAAACAGGTACGGAAAAAGTTACTGACCAAATAGGTACACAAGAAGTGAATGTTCAAACAGATACGGGTAGAGATACCCATGAGAAGGTGACCACGGGAGATGTGTTGGAACACATAGATGTGGACTCTAGACTGGACGTCATTCATGAACAAGAAGAAGACGAACACATCAAAACAACTACAGAAGAGATCGAAGTTGTTCCATTGTTTGAGCAAAAACCTGAACAGAAGGTGTATATAGGCACGAGGCTGAGCCCCGATCGAAAAGGTATGTTAATTGATTATTTAAAGGCTAACGCATATTGCTTTGCGTGGTCCCACTCAGATATGACAGGTATTCCACCAGAAGTGATGACTCATAAACTAAATGAAGATCCATCGTTCGTACCTGTTAAGCAGAAAAAAAGAAAGCAAGGACCATTCAAGAACCAAGTGATTGACGAAGAGGTACAAAAACTCTTGAAAATTGATTCGATACGAGAGGTAACGTACCCTAATTAGTTAGCTAATATTGTGGTAGTACCTAAAAAGAATGGAAAATGGAGGGTATGTGTAGATTATACATATTTAAATAAAGCATGCCCTAAAGATTCATTCCCATTACCACATATAGATCAAATAATTGATGCCACTGCGGGTCATGAATTATTAAGCTTTCTAGATGCATATTCTGGCTATAATCAGATTAAAATGGATCCCTCAAACGAGGAAAAAACCTTGTTCATTACAAACAGGGGGACTTACTATTATAAAGTCATGCCTTTTTGCTTGAAAAACGCTGGAGCCACCTATCAAAGGCTAGTAATCAACATGTTCCAAGAACATCTGGGAAAAACGATGGAAGTATACATTGATGATATGCTGGTAAAATCAACACGGGCGGAGACCATTTCCAGCACCTTTCTATTACTTTTGATATTTTATGCAGGTACAATATGAAGCTAAATCCGGGAAAATGCGCTTTTGGTGTACAATCAGGTAAATTTTTGGGTTTCCTTGTATCAAACAGGGTAATAGAGGTAAATCCCGCTCAAATTAAAGCTATAGAAGAAATACCTGATATACTAACAAATAAAAAGGAAGTTCAAAGACTGACAGGGAGAATAGCAGCTTTGGGAAGATTTATTTCCAAGTCTTCCGAAAAAAGTTTTAAATTATTTTCAGTCCTCAAAAAGCAGAATCAGTTCGAATGGGCTAAAGAATGTTAGCAGGCCCTCAAGAATTTGAAGGCTTATCTATCAAAACTTCCGTTGCTATCAAAGCCAAAAGAAGGGGAAAGATTGTACATCTACCTAGTTGTCTCAGAAATTTCTGTAAGTGCAGTATTGGTAGGAGAAGATAAAGGTAAACAATCACCTATTTATTACGTAAGTAAAACTTTACTAGATGCTGAAACCAGATATCCACATTTAGAAAAGTTAGCCTTAGCTTTAATAATGGCATCTAGAAAATTACGACCCTATATTCAATGTCATCTAATCACTATCGTGACTTCATATCCTTTAAGAAATATATTGCATAAGCAAGAACTGTTAGGAAGATTAGCCAAGTGCGCCATAGAATTAAGTGAGCATGAAATAATATATCAGCCTAGAACTGCAGTTAAGTCACAAATATTAGTTGATTTTGTTGGTGACTTTAGTAGTAACATTGCCTCTGAAGTGGAAAAGGAGTTACAACTCTTTAACGGTGCTTATCCGGGTCTATGGACCCTATTTACTGATGGCTCTTCCAATATAAAAGGTGTCGGCTTAGGCATAGTCTTAATATCACCCACGGGTGAGAAGACACGACAAGCTATTATATGTTATCATATAACTAACAATGAAGCAGAGTACGAAGCTTTCATTGCAGGCCTCGAACTAGCACGAGAAATCTCAAT
Organism: Nicotiana undulata; assembly: GCA_005239495.1. Taxonomy (NCBI): domain Eukaryota; kingdom Viridiplantae; phylum Streptophyta; class Magnoliopsida; order Solanales; family Solanaceae; genus Nicotiana; species Nicotiana undulata. The sequence goes on from MDKH01067123.1 coordinate 15,394, forward strand.
CGAGCAAATCGTAATCAATAGCGACTCCCAACTGGTAGTAAATCAAATGCAGGGGACTTACATCGCTCGAGAGACTCGGATGCAATAATATCTGGAAAAGGCACGAGAAATCATACGATAATTCAAAACATGGAAGGTAATACAGATACCTAGAGAAGAAAATGCGGAGGCAAATGCATTAGCAAACCTCGCAGCAGTTACAGAAGTAACAAACAAAGACAATGCAATTGTCGTTCATCTATTCTATTCAGCAATCGCAAGACAGAAATGAGGTAACTTTCAACAATTTAACCTGGGATTGGAGAAACGAAATTCATAATTTTTTGCAGAATGGCACCGTACCTGAAGACAAGAAAACAACTCAAGCACTTTGCCGCAAAGTTGCACGGTACTGCCTCATTCTCAACTCATTATATCGCAAGATGTTTGGAGGATCCCAAGATAAGTGCCTCGGACCTAATAAAACGGAGTTCGTGATGAAAGAAGTCCATGAAGGACACTGTGGATATCATTCAGGAGCGAGATCCTTGGTAAAAACCATAATCAGAGCCGGGTATTATTGGCCTAAGATGGAAGAGGATGTCGAAAAATTTGTATCCAAATGCGACAGGTGGCAAAGGTTTGCCAATAACATGCATCGACCGGTAGAATTATTGCATCCAATCATATCTCCATGGCCCTTCATGAAAGGGGGGATGGACATAGTGGGACCTCTTCCCCCAGATAAAGGACATGTACGATTTCTACTCGTACTTACTGACTATTTCACAAAATGGGTAGAGGCGGAAGCGTTAAAACAAGTACGAGAAAAGGAAGTTAAAAGATTCTTATGGCGAAACATAATATGCCTCTTTGGGATACCAAAGGAGATCGCGTGTGATAATGGCCCACAGTTCATTAGCTCTCAAATCACATAATTCTTTGAAAGCTGGCAAATCAAATAGATCACTTCAACGTCGTACCATCCTGTGGCACATGGTCAAGATGAGTCAACAAATAAAACCATCATCAACAATATAAAGAAGCGTCTAGATAAAGCCAAAGGAAATTGGCCTAATGAATTACCAGCGGTATTATGGGCATACAGAACAACATAAAAAACAACTACGGGAGAAACTCTATTCGCACTTGTCTATGGATCAGAAGCCTTAATACCCATGGAGATTGGCGAACCAAGCATAAGGGTTATAACAGCCACGGAGGAGGCAAACAACGATGAGTTAAGGACTAATCTGGACCTGCTCGAACCACGAAGGGAAGCAGCATTAATACGGATAGCTGCTCAAAAACAAATCATAGAGCATTACTACAACCTAAAAGCTCATCTCAGATACTTCAAGATTGGGGACTTCGTCCTCAAAAAAGTCTTTCAATCAACAAAAGAAGCAGGCGCAGGAAAGCTAAGTCCAAATTGGGAAGGACCCTACAATGTCCGAGGCATAGCTGGGAAGGGTGCCTACGAACTGGAAGCCATGGACAACAGAATCTTACCAACAAGCTGGAACGCCATCCACTTGAAGAAGTACTACTTCTAAGGTAAAGATGTATCCCCGATCAGGTATCGCACGTTCGATTTTATTTTGAACATTTAAAATTTTACTAACTTTTTTAGATGATAGGCATAAAGCTTAACCATCACCAGATGATGATATTAGACCTGCAAAGACGCGAGGAAATAACACAATTCCCAGTCTAGGGTTACACTTTCTGATGGACATTTTAAAGGGTTAAGCAGTCATCATCTAAAAAATTATATACCTTCGAGTCCCGCATGTTTTTTCTTTTCAGGAAAAGGACCACAAGGAAGGAATAGTCAAGTGCTCGAGATTTCATTATTCAAAGCTCCAATACTTGGGGGACTATACAGTATGGAAGGATAAGACGAAGCAAAGAAGACTATCAGAGAGTCAAAGCTCGAGCCTGAAGATCCATTTACCCAACAAATCAAGTGATACGAGAAAAATCGAAAGAGCTGGAGACTCAAATTCCAAGCCTAAATAAAAAAAAACCTTCGAACATGTTCGGGTTAAAAGGCAAAATATTAGCTACGAGAAAGAAATGCACATCTTTGTACTTATTGAAAACTGTTGTAACAAAACTAGTTAGGGGTAAAAGATCATCATCATTGTACTCATTCAAAAACTGTTGTGATTAAAAACAGTTACGGAATCTTTGTACTCATATAGAAAACTGTTATCGAATAAAACAGTTACGGATGAAAGATCAAAACCCTTGTATTTGCTCAGAAACCTGTTATCAAATAAAACAGCTACGGATGAAAAAACATTTCCCTTGTACTTATTAAAAATTGTTGTCAACAAAAACAGTTACGGGTAAAAGCCTCGATCATTATAAAAATTATTACTAATGAAAAACAGTTGTTTCCTTGTATTAATTCGAAAAAAACTGTTACCTATGAAAAACAGTTACGAGATACAAGTGTGTATCAAATATGTTAAATGAAAATAGTTGCAACATGAGTTTTAGACGATAATCAAACACGTGTAAAATGTCATGAAAGTTCAAACGAAAAACTTTCTTCAGAAGCATTCTCAAACATGTGAAAAATTCCTATCACTCTATTGCATTATTACACCATCATGAAGTTGAGACGTCTTCTTCATTAAGTGTCAATGAAAAAGGAAGGGCCCTCTTTCACAAACAAAGCCTATTACAAATAAGGCTCACATTTTATACAACACCGTGCCTACTATGAAAAGGTACGAGTGATTTCAACATCTTCATGCAAAAATTCAGAGGTAAAACAAAAACCTCAAAAATCAAAACATGTAAATGACTAAAGAGTGAAACAAAAGCTCAAAACAAAAAGTCACACTTTGCATATATTCAAAAAAGAACGGCTAAGTAATAACTAAGTACTAACTAGTATTTAGCCGCATATAGTTTATATATTAAAAATCCCCTAAGTTGTCAGTTGGGGACTTTAGAAAGATTCAAATTTACCCCTGATGGAGCTGGGGGTAACCACCAAATAAATAAAAAAAAGGGTGAATCAACACTTTAATCTTCTTGAGGAGGAGGGTTGACTTCTTCACCGGCAGGAGGAACGGGAGCAACTTGGGATGAAGAGGCTCGGGCAGTAGAAGTCTCACCATCAGGTGAAGAAAGGTTATGACCTTGTTGAGCCTTCTCCATGGCTTCCTTAGTTTTAGATATTTCAGCACTAAGGTCGAAACCCTCTTGACTCATTTCCGTCAATGTGTCAAGGAAAGAATTCATATATGCCCAACTCACATCGACAACAGTCGCCTCTTCAAGATCTTCATAATCCCTTTCCCATACTTGAAGCTCAGCTATCAGCCCGTCCTTCTCCGCTTCAGCAGTTTTATGGGCAGCCCTCAACGGTGCAATCGACTCCTGAGTACGGGTGAGTGATTAAACGAACTCGCTTGAATATTCCTCCTTCTGCCCCAGCAAGTCTTTCAAGTTCCTAATCTCCTCTGAGGCACGGGATAGCTTCTCAGCAAATGAATATTCCAGAATGCTCTTGTCCCTATCAGCCTGATTGGAAGAAGCGTTCTCCACTGCCTGTTCTGCTGCCATGAGTCTCATCTGCCGCTTCAAGGTACTTTTTTCCTCTTCTAGGGCATCCATGTCAATCCTTAAGCTGTCATAATGTGCTTTCCAATTATCAACATCAGCCCGCAACTCTTTTGTCTCCTGATCCGTATTTGAGATCCTCTTCATGAGCTCCATGCCTGTAAAATTAATCTACAAGAAATAAACCAATTAGATATGATAAATTTCATATACGAAAATGAAATGGGATAAACTGCACCATACCTTCAAAGAGGTATGCACAACTTCATTGGCCCATGTAAGGGCACTGTAGCTAGCTAGCTTGGACTTCTCCGTGGGACTTATCAAGGGCTTAAGCCACACTTCGGGCTCACCCATTTTCTTGAAAAGAATCCCCTCAACCGGAACTTCTATTACTACTTGCCGCATCTCCCTGCTGGAAGACCCTACTTCCCTGACGGAAGGCACGGAGGCAGGCAGAGGTGAAGCAGCAACATGCATGGAGGATTGAGGAGCAGGAGAAGCCACGGGAAAAGCAGCAGGCACAGAGGATTGAAGAGTTGAGGAAGCCACGGGCAAAGCAACAACAGAAGAAGTAATAGCCAAAGGAGCGGAGGAGATACTAGGAGCAGATGAAACAGCTTCTCTTACAGAAGCGGGAAAGACAGCCAAAGGGACTTCATCATAGGCAAGACCAAAGCCTTCATGGAACAAGTAATCTATAGATTCATGAATGGGAGAAGGTGAAGCATCTTCAGAGGTAGAGGGTCTGACTTCAGATACGGAAGGCAAAGTCATGGGTGTAGACTCATCGTCCGAAATCACCCGCCTTCTCCGTGACCTGTGCACCAAAGCACCCTCCTCTTCTTCTTCTTCTTCTACAGATCGAGACTCACCAACCTTCGTCTTCGAGGAAGAAGAACCAACAATAATATCTTGGGCCTGGGCCAGAGACATCTTCGGAATAGACGTAGCAGACACCCCACGAACAGAAAATCTTATCAAAAAGGAAAAGGTTAAGCAAAAAAATAAGGAAAAAGGCTCGAGTAAGGAAAGAACAGAAACAAAAGCTTCACTTAACATGGGTCTTCACTTGCCAACCGTACTTCCCAGCGAAGTACTTCCAAGATTTTTCTTCCAAAGGAGAAACAATCTTTCTACCCAATCACGGATACCGGAGACATTCTCAACAGGAACCATGATTGCTGAGAGAAAAAGAAATAGATACGGTGTTAGTAAAACATCACGAGTCAGAAAGAAGGAAAATAAATAGATGTGAGCTAAAATGTACTCACGTGCACGATTCCACTTCGCAGGGAAGGGAAGATTTTCTTCGCCCACTAAACCAGCAGTGGGCACAGCGACGTACCGGAGGTACCAACCTCTGTCTTTATCATCTCCAGGGGTTACCAACACTCTTTTACTCCTGGCAGCCAGAGTAAAAACCCCTTGACGAAATAAGACAGGAGAGTAGAGATGAATAAGATGGTTAAAAGTAAAAGGAACCGAGGCTAAAGAAGCTAAACCCCTAAGACACGCGACAACTCGCCACTCAAGCAGACCAACTTTCCCTAAGTAAATATTGAAGAAACGGCAGAATTCAGTTATGAATGGATCAATGGAAGGTCTAAACCCTAGAGTAAAAGGGTACGTATAAACAAAAGAATATCCCATCTTGTAAGACGTTATTCTTTGATTACTATTCGGAATATAGACATGGAAATCATACCTCCAAAAATACTACCTACGAACAAGGGAAATCCGACCTTAAGTAATAACGGTTGGATACCTCTCAACGATATCAAGGGAAGAAGACTGGTCTATGAGAACTTGATTGTCCCTAGTAAAGACAAACTCAGCGGAAATAATTCCATCAACTCTAGGTTCACGAAGGTGTTCATCTCTACCTCTAGACAAAGACCGGGAAGCCCTAGCCCTTGGAGAAACTAGAGACCTAGCAGAAGGAGGGGAAACTATCTGAGAAGAAGAAGGGCCTATCGAAGGAGTGTATCCTAGACTCCTTAGTCTACCACCCTTCCGACTCCTAGTCAGAGCAGAAGATGGTGTTAAATTCTAAGCATCTATTACTCAATTGGGTTGATTTGAAGAATACATGTTTACAAAGGCAAGAAACAATTCTTTACAAGTAAAAGAGACAAGTTAGAAAGTGTTTCGTGGAAGCAAAGAAAAGGAGAAAGGTATTTATACTTGAGAAAAATCGTCAAATATGGGGAAAAATAATGATGGAAAGTCATAATTGAAAGTGTCACTTCGGGACTGACGCAGCCGCAAAAATCCCTAAAAGGCACCGAGTAACTGCAGAACCAATCCGGGAAGGACACGTGGTTTGAGCATTAAATGGAAGTGACAAACGACGCCTATGTTCATAGAAGGATACAATGTTTCGAGGTAAAGCGGCGGAAAAATATTCCCGCCATAAATGCGTATCCACTTACCAAATATTAATCGATAAATAAATGGTAAGTGGGGGGACTATCTGTATTGGTAAAAAAGAGTCTCACACGTAAGCTAATTCTAGACAACTCAGCCGGCTACGTGGACCAAGGAAAATGCGACGGCTGGATATGATTCTATAAAGAGACACGGATCAATAAACCTTCGAGTTCATCAGCCACGGGAAATTCAACTTGATTAAGACGGAGAAGAAACACGGTCTGAGTGAATCCGGACAGAGCTACGGGTAGATTCAAGGATCCTCAATTAATGATCCATACTTTATGTTATCTTCATGCAACAGTTACGGTTACCCTTTGTAACGCCTCATTAATGTAATAATTAGTCATTAATGGGCAATCATTGCAAGAATCAGACGTTATATTAATAAACTCTCTATATAAATGAAGGGAATATAACTTGTAATGGGGGGTTAGACTGCGAGTACAACACATTTTACTTTTCGGTGTATCATACTATTGTCTTTTACTTATACTTCATTATTTAACATTATTTCCTTGATTATCAGTAAACCGCGTTCATCCTAAAAACAGATTTGATCAAAGGATCTAATTCTTTGGTTAAACATCTACGACGCCACACCTGTGGAAAAATCCATCGCAGGTGCGGTCCTCACTTAACTCCCCAAAATCCGCTTCTGCGGTCCATTTCTCGCACCTACGGCCCCGCAGGTGAGGATACTCCTCCGCATCTGTGACTCCTCTCCTGGCCCTCACTTTCCCCATCTGCAAATGCCCCCATTACATCTGTGATCCCCACTGCGCAGGTGCGGAAACATCAGAAGCAACAAACATCAGCTACCTTATTCCATTTCCAAACTCTCCGCTAACCATCTGAAATCATTCCAAGGACCTAGGGACCTCAACCAATAACACCAAAAAGTCACATATCAACATACAAACTTAGTCGAACCTTCAAAACATTAAAAACAACATCAAAACACCAAAATTCCCTCGGATTCAAGCTTCAGAACTTCTAACCTTCCAAATTTTTCAAACGACGCCGAAACCTATCAAATCACCTCCGAATGACCTGAAATTTTGGACACACGTAAGAAATAACACCACAACCTACTCCAACTTCCGTAATTCCATTCTGACCTCGATACTAGAATTTCCACTGCCAACCAAAATCACCAAATTTCCAACATTCTTCAATTCAAACCTAATTCTACCACAAGCCTCCAATTTACATTCTGGATGCGCTCCTAAGTCAAAAATTACCTAACAGAGCTAACGAAACCATACAAATCCCAATCTGAGACTATTTACTCACAAGTCAACATCTGGTTGATTGTTTCTAACTTAAACCTCTAAATAAAAGACTAAGTGTCTCATTCCACTCCAGAACCACTCTGAACCCGAACCAACCAACCTGATGCAACATAATAAAGCTGAACAATACATAAAGAAGGAGAAATGATGGACACGGGGCTATAACTATCGGAACGACCAGTCGGGTCGTTTGAGTCAAGTTGAAGGGACCACCCTTATATTGTGAATCTAGGGCCTTTCGAGCAGGGCGTTGTACCTCATATTGCCATCGATTACATGGAACTTTGTTTCTTGAATGGTTCTAGCTACGTTCACTGGTAAAATGATTTCTACTTTGGTTTTTTCACTGGCCATATTGAAACCATTCAGGACCCGAGCTGAGAGTACGATTTGATCCTGCGGGCCAAGCTGCTCCACGACCCTTGATCAAATGATATTTGTCAAACCTGGATCGATTAAAATACGCTTAACTTGAATTTTATTCATAAAGATAGAATTACTAGAGCGTCATTGTGGGGTTGAGAGATTCATTCTGCTTCCTCACCAATGATCATATGGATCACATGTATGATCTAGTAATACTATGTAGAATAGTGTCTAAACTATGTATAAAAACTAGCCCATTACAAACATAGCCATGTACTGCATTTTCACATGTTTGTATTCCATTGTTGCTCTTTCCGTTGTGTATTTCCACTTTGATGATTGTCCTTGCATTTGACTGATGATTACATGATTTGCATTCAGTGATGTGTGTGTCTTCAAGCTTCAAACATGCTGCATTTGCTATCCGAACAGTGCTAATCTTGCCTTTTCTCATCCATGATTCGATAGAGATCCATGAGTGAAATTTGATTTTCCTGCTCTGTGTTGTTCCTTGTACTTACTACTATCCACATGAGATGAGCTTCTTGACATATCATAAGGTATAGCCTCCAAAGTTCCAGGTCCAAAGTATTGCCTCGACTCCAAAAAACTGGGTAGTGTTCCAGCTCTTGTGCCCTTCATTATCGTGCTCCATCCTACCTCAGCTTGCTCTCCAGTGGATTGAGTACAAAGTATTGATACCACCACTTGGAGGATGGGCCAAAGGAAAGGAATGGTCACAATATAGTTTCTTGCATTGTTGCATCATTCATGATCGAACGTGTAGCTGTTTCTTTTGTGAGTACCTACGTGTGTTTGTTGCTGCCATTGTATGTTTGAACTTATTTGGATTACTTCCTGTGTATATATTGTGTTCCCCTCCTCTTGATCATCTAATCCATCTTCTTCATGTGTTGGTAATTTATTTAGCCACAAATGACTATTTCTAATGAAAAAACTAGGCAGGATGTTGCTCCCCTTTGTTTCTATGTATACGCATACCTGTGATTTCCTATCAGTGGAATGAGTGCATAGCACTAATATCACCAGCTGAGAGTCCATCATAGAGTATGCCATACACACACAAAACTCACTAATTGCCTGGTTCCATGTATCCTCAATTGTCAAGGTGATCTGCACCTCAATGTTCTTTTATTTTGGTCTATTCAGATACTGTTACCTAAATCTGGGCAGCCAAGTATTCCTTAATCTCTCAATTGTGTCGCTTCCTTTAATGAGAGATGGCCAAATGTATGTATTTAGTGTCATGCTTGTGCTTCCCATATTAACTCCTTCAAGGGAATGAGCACTAGGTGCTAGTACCACCCATTGAATTCGTATAATACGTGAAGGCATGAAAACAGAAACTTTTCCTGCAAAAAAGAGCAAATAGTTAGTAAAAATTGATCTCAATATGTCCTCCTCCCTAAGGATTTGGATATTCAGCTCCACGGGTGTTTCTTGTCTTTTTCTCATCACTACATCTTTATTCCTTGTTGGTAATTTTGTCCATTTGTTACTGAGACTTTGATCTGCATCCCACCCTATCATAGGTAGCCTTCTATTGTTGTTCCTTGGTGAGATGCTTCTTGAATTTATGCCTTTACCTATGTATAAGTTCCTCCCGTTGTATTGAGTGCATTGCACTAATACCACCAACTTGGATTCATTTAAAAGATAGGCTAAAGACATACCACCTATACCTGCAAAACAGGAAAAAAAAAAGTTAGTATAAAAAAGGTTTATCATGCTCTCCTCCTTCAGGACTCGAGCATGATGATCTGTTGTATGTGCCCCTATTGCCTCCTCATTCATGCCTTTATCCTCCTCCAAAATATTTCGTTATGCCTCTCGAGTGATCGATCATGTCCTCTTCATTGCCTCTTTATTCCTTGTGTGAACATTTGTCCATTTACCAATAACCCATTGATCAGTATCTCTCCAACTATGGTTCCTCAATTCAGTCAGTCTCCTTATTTGCCCTGATCTTAGAGAACTAATCCTAGGAGTTATGTCATTGTCTAGCCTTAATATCCTCCCGTTAGATTGAGTATATTTCACTAATACCACCAACTGAGATTCCTTTAAACCATAGAGGAACGACATATCAATTTCACCTACAAAACAGAGAAAAATGTTAGTGGAAAAAGGTCTCATCATGCTCTCCTCCTCATGGATTTGAGCATGATGATCAGCTGCAGATACACGTTCCATCACCACCTCTTGCTTTGATCTTCCTCATCCATTCCTAGTTCCTTGCAACACGTACTCTTAAGTAGGGGCATTGTAGTTCATCACTATTAACAAACCTTCGACCTTAAACATCCAGCTCCTCCAAAGTGTGGCACTCAATAGAACCAACATCAAGTGCATAATTTGCTATATAGTCTGCTAAGCAGTTACCTTCTCTCATCGTGTGTGACACTATTACATTGGCCCTACTCATCAGCCCCTTAATCTCTTCAACAGCTTCACCTATACTCCAAGGTGATTTCCACTCTCCAGAAAGCACATTTTAAAGCATCAACGAATCAGTGCTCAACTCAATAAATATATAGCCATTCTCAACACAGAACCTCAAGGCTTTCAGTATTGTCGTTGCTTCTACTACTGTATTTGAGCCTTCTTGTATCTCCTTGCCATATACATACACTACGCCTCCTTCTTCATTTCTCAGTACATATCCAAAGGAGCGTCTACCTGGATTACCCCTCGAGGTCCCATATGTATTAACTTTGATCCACCCTTTAGTTGTTTCGCTGGCCATGTTGAAACCATTTAGGACCCGAGATGCGGGTACGATTTGATCCTGCAGGCCGAGCTGCTCCACGACCCTCGATCGAATGATATTTGCCGAACCTGGATCGATTAAAACACGCTTAACTTGAATTTTATTCATAAAGATAGAATTACTAGAGCGTCATTGTAGGTTTGAGAGATTCCTTCTGCTTCCTCACCGATGATCATATGGATCACATGTTGTGGCTATTCTTGTTCGTTTTACTTGTTGGCGTCCCTTTCCCTGAAATGATTTTTGGCTCGATCACTTAAGAACTCTCAAAGGTGGCCCTCATTGAATAGACGTGCTACCTCCTCCCTTAGTTGTCTACAATCTTCAGTTCTCTAACTATGCGTGTCGTGATACTTGCACATTAGATTGGGATTTCTTTGGGAAGGATCAGTTCCTATGGGTCAGGGCACCTAGTATCTGTTATTCTCCCAATTACCGACACAATACCTGATGCATCGATATTGAAGTTATACTTTGATAGTCTTGGTGCCTCTATGGGATCGGCATGCTTGTTAATACCACTTTTGCTCATGAGTCCCCGAGAACTCTGTCCTCGATTGCCCCTTCGATCATTTCGGATAGAATTGCGTCCGAGGCTGCCATTTTTGTGATCTACGTTATACAGTTGATATCGATCTCTGTTAGACTGAGGTTCCCTATAGATTTCTCTCCGGTTTCTACATGGACCTATACGGATATACGGAGCCGGAAGGAGTTTCAAGTTGATCATCCTCAACTCTGATCTTTGACTGGTACCAATTATGTACATCGGCCCAGGTTATCGTCAAATATTCAATCAGGTTCTGCTTCAGTTGACGTGACGCTATCGATCTTCGGTCATTCAACCCTGAATAAAGGCTTGAACAGCACAATCATTTGTGACCGGTGGTAACTCCATGCGTTCCATTTTGAACCGAGAAACGAACTCCCTAAGCATTTCGCTATCCTTTTGTTTTACTTTGAAAAGGTCTGATCTCCTTATCGCAACCTTTATTGCCCCAACAATTGCCTTTAAGAAAGAATCTGCAAGCATGGAAAATGAGTCGATGGAATTCGGCAGTAGATTATGGTACCAAATCATTGCTCCCTTCGATAGAGTTGCTCCAAACATCTTCAGTAGAACAGATTCGATCTCATCATCTTCAGAATCGTTTCTATTGATGACGCATGTATAGGAGGTGACATGCTCGTTTGGATCAGTGGTCCCATTGTACTTAGGGATTTTCGGCATACAAAATTTCTTTGGAATGGGCTTCAGAGCCGCACTTGGAGGAAACGGCTTCTATACAAGCTTTTTTGAATCCATTCCTTTCAAAATTGGCGGTACCCCCAGTATCTTATCAACCCGGGAGTTGTACGTTTCTACTTTCTTATTATTTGCCTCAATTTTCTTTTCTCCCGATTCAATTCGTTTGGTGAGCTCCTCGAGCATCTTCATCATTGCGAGGTCAATCTCCGATTCACTAGCATTTGATCTTTCTGGCACTAGGTCGATTCGGCGGGCAACTTTAGGTTCGACCCCACTCGGCATTCGATGCTGATTTTGTAGATGTGCAATAGCGTCTTGTTGAGCCTGTAGCATCTCGAATATCACTTGGAGGCTGATTTCTCCGTCTCCTCCACCCTGCATACCTTGACCACCAGATCAGCCTTCTCTGGCATACGCTCCCTTCCGGATCCGCGCCCAAATTTGCATTTAAAGTCGATATGCGAACTAATGTCAACTGGGTTGTCAATTGGTGCTCTATCAGCCTGAGGCACCTCGACCCTTGGAGCAACTACATTATCGTTTTCCTCGTAAAATTCGAGGCCATTATCACCATATGTGGGTGCTGTTTGTGAGTTTGACAAATTTTATCCTAAAAATAAAAATACTGACAAAAACAAGCGTAATGTAGTGTGTGTTATCAGAATCAGTATTGAACAATCACTATTATCATTAGCCCACGATGTGCGCCAAACTGTTTACCTTAAAATTTGGATAACAATTACACTTATATTGTGGTTTTAAGGATATATGATTTCGCTCAATAACAATTGATAAGTATGAAAGTAAATGACAGAATTAAACTACAAATAAACAAACCAACGTTCAAATAGAACTTCAGTCTCGAGCCAAGATACCCTCGAATTGATAAGTGCAAGAATAGTAAGGGATGTAATAAATTAATGAACAATAACACAAATAAGAAAGAGAGTTGTATTGCTTTAATTTCTTAGAATGATGATTCCTTACAAATGATTAGAACTCCTCCTTATATAGCGAAGGAATTCTACGTATGGTATAATTCTAATTACAGTAGAAAATCACATAATTAGCTAATTAACCGCTTCTGATTTGATGCTTTCCGGGATTTGCGCCATAATCCTCGACCAATCACGGATATCTGGCTCTTCCGTTACCGAGTCATTTCCAACATTACTCGGAGTCTATCTCCCTTGGCTCGATTAACACCAACCTCGATCTCTAAAGAGACTTCGATCTTGAACGCAATACCTCAGCTTCATAATTTGGTCAAAGCTGACATTCGATGTACGTACCAATCTCGATCAAATAGTAAAATCGGTTACACGTGCAATCAACAACAATGGAGGAAGACAACATAATATCCTCTGACCTCTATTTTAATTGCTTTCAATAAAGACAGATTAGGGACAATCCGATGCGGTCTACCCAATGTTATGTAATAACTAGACCTATTAGTTTTCTTTAATATAAATTACTCCTTTCTTTGTGGAGCCTTATGACAATAAAAAGAAATTTTATGCACAAGTTGTAGTCCGGCTATACAAAAAAAAAAAGGGATGACGTCATTGGCCTCCACCAGTTTTTTTTAATTGTATTGTTTTGAAAACATTTGTCTTGTTTTGCAGCCGCCATATTTTAATATAACTAGGACCGGAAGTTAATTATTGCCACAAATCCCTTGTAAGCAGGACGGTCTACTACTCTCTCTAATCAAAATAAGTGATTTTCTGGTCTTTTTCTTCTGGTCTAAAATAAGTAATTTTCTTAGATTATGAAAATGAATTAATTATTTTTTCCCACATTATCCTTGGAGTAAATAGTGTTGGAGTATGTGTTAGGAATATTTATGTAGGATAGTAAAAGTTAATATGGTTAATTTCATTACTAAATAATATTAAAAGGTAAATTCCTTAATCTGTGTAAAAACAAACAAAAAATCACTTATTTTGGACCGGAGGAAGTATGAATTTATTGGGGCATCTACAGAATTATTCCCTCGTTTTCATTTAACTCACTATATTTTCATTTTTATCGTTTCAAATAGAATAAACTCATCTTTATTCTCAATTTAACTTCAAACTTTTTAATTTATCTTTAATGATTTAACAAGAATCATGCATGAATTCAAGCCTAATAACTTAGTATTTTTTTTGAATTCCATAAACGATGCCGAAACACGACAAACCTATTCCGAATGACCTCAAACCGGCCTATAGCCTACAGCCACTTCCGGAATCCCATTCCAAGTCCGAGATAACAATTTCACCAATCGGTCGAAATCGTTGAAATTCTAACCTTCGCCAATTCAAACCTAAATCTACTATAGACCAAAACACATTCCGAACGCGCTTCTAACCCCGAAATCACTCAACGGGGCTAACGGAGTCGACGAAATTTCATTCCGGACCCGTCTTCACACAGTTCCAACTACGGTCTGATTTCTAAAACTTAAACTCATATTTAGGGACTATGTATTCCAAAACTCTCTGAATTCCACAATTAATCACTCCGGCAAGTCTCAAAAGTAGAAACAAACGTGAAAAAAACAGTTATTAGGGGATCGGGGCGGCTAACTCTCAAAATGATTGACCGGGTCGTTACACCCTAATATCTTTCTAAAATATAGACATTTACCTTAAATACTATTCTATTTATAACAAAGAGATAATAAAGGTTGATATAGAAAATTTTATTATATTAATATTAAATGTGGATTAGTGTGAGAATAACAAAAAATCAATTAAAGTGTACCCGAGGGAGTATCTAAACTCGGCGGCATTTAATTTGGTGTATTGTACTCTCCACTAGTATTAGCAGCCGCACGGACGAAAAATAATTTGGACTATATGTAAATAATCTTAAAATTTAAACCTTCTCGATAAATATAGATAATCATTGGATATTCATTAAGAAACTGTACATGAAATGATTGAACATTTCTCAAATCTCCTAGTTATAATTCTATTTTTATTTTTTAGTATCATTCTAGTCGGTGTCATTGGATCCAAAAAATAGTAAGGAAGCAAATTAATAACTCATATTTATGACAAAACAATCAAAGGTTGAGACTTTGAAGGACTCTTCGGATACGACTTGACTCTTTTACTACTGCTTGAACTCTTATTTAAATCTTATAGATAATTATAGATAATTATTAGATATTGATTAAGAAACACTACATGAAAAAGGCTAACATTTTCTCAAATTTCGTAGTGATAATTTTATTTTTGCACCATTCTTATTGGTGTCATTGGAACCTAAAAATAGTCACAAAGCGAAATAATAACTCGTATTTATGAGCTATGGAAAAGCACAAAGGTTGGCATAATATGAACGATTATTTGGTTACAACGTGATTCTTTTACTATGGCTTGAATTCTTATTTGGTATGCTATTATGTTTTAAAAAGATATTTTATTTTGAAATTTTAATTTTCACAATATTATATATATTTTTATAATGATGCAAGTGAAGATATTATCCTTAATTTAAATTCACTGTAATCATCTATCTAAAAATTTAAATGATTCTTTGGCCGGTGAAATTTTATTTCAATATGACTACATTTTGAGTTTATTGATATCTCTAGCCACTAAAAAAGTTGGAATTAGCTAAGAACGTCGTCTCTAATATGTCGCTAAAACACTCGTAGACAGCATAATTTATTGATAATCTGTTGCTAATCTGTCACTAAATGAGATTAGTGACGAATTTTTCTATTTAGCTACAGAATTTGTCCGTTATTAAAACCTAATTTTTTGGCACTGATACATATACATATTTTGTTCTTTAAATCATTAAATGTTAGATTAATTGATTATTATCATATAACATTGCATATATTATCTTAAAACTGCCTAGCAGTTTTTCTCGACACCATACTTGGCTTAACCACCATGCAAACTACTTAAATTATAATTAAATTCAAATTCGAATATCATATCAGTTTGTTAGTAATAGTGATTTTATTTAAAACTACACACAATATAAATAAAAAAATATTCTAAGATATCCTTATGTTATAATCTATGTATTTGAGTTGAAAAAATATATATTTGAAATCGATGAGGTCGGCTTCCAAATTTTTTATTGCCAACAAAGATGAAACAGAAGAAGAAATTTGTTGTTATCTTTTATCTGGTTTTGTCACGACCCGAAATCCCACCTTCAGGCCGTGATGGCGTCTAACGTTGAACTCGCTAGACAAGCCAACGTTTTAAATGAATTGACATATTAACAATTTAAAACAATAAACGCTAACTAGATAATCATGATAAAAAATACGGAAGTTTAATAGATTCTAAAACTAAAATAGTCAATCTCGTAGAAATTCCTTTAAGTAAAAAAACCCAGAAATGTAGTCACAATCTCACGAACCAGAATAAGATTTGGCTAAAAACAACTGTTTGAAATAAAGTGGTACATCTGTTTGGAAATACACAAAATGACAGAAAGAAAGGATAGAAGGTGACGGCAGGGCCCACGAACGTCTACCGGTATACCTCGATGTCGCCTACGTGGACTGAAGGATACTCCCTCTAACGGTGTCCATTGGGTCCGGCTGCGTAATCTGCACAACATAAAGAAGTGCAGGTGAAGTATCAATACAACCGACCCTATGTACTGAGTAACTGCCGAGCCTAACCTCGACGAAGTAGTGACGAGGCTACGACGGGGCTTTAGCAATATAACATGTGACAATAATATATAAAGCAAGAAGGAGATCTAAACAAATAAATAAATAAATACTGCAACAACAATAAAATAACTCAGCCACTTTTCCAGGTCTCAGCTATAACCAATTCTCAAATAATTTCCAAGTTTCCAAACTTTAACTTTAATAAAGGTAGTTCCAAAAATATGAAGAATAGTAAAATAAACATTTAAGCTTTTCAAATCTTTATTTTCTTTGAAATTCAGTAAAAATATAAATGTCCTCCCTTATCGCTCCTTGTTGCGGCGTGCAACCCGCTCCCACATGTCCACCCTTATTGCTCCTCCCTAAATATATCACCCATATTACTCTTGTTGCGGCGTGCAACCCGATCCTACCTGTCCACACTTATCACTCCTTGTTGCAGCGTGCAACCCGCTCCCACCAGACGTCTCATTTCAATTTATTCATAAATTTCACAATTTAGGCCAAGCCTTCACAATATTTTTTGTCTCAACAATTATAAATAAGAAACTGTATTATTCGCATAAACTTCATTAATATTCTCTCAACCATGAAACCAACAGGAAACATAAATATCTATATATCTCGTAAAAACAATGCCAAACTGCTCAACCGTTTTGAACCACAAGAGAAACATCTAAAATAACCAATACTCTTTCTAAAATTACCTCAACAATATTTAACAACAAAATAACAAGGCCAAGCAGTCGTAGAGGCAATAATGAACATAGAAAAATTAAGACAAGAATCAATTAAGTTGGGAACGTGAAATGGATCATACTTAACAGTAAATTTGGTGGTGCATATATACTCGTCACCTCACCTATACACCACACACATGTATTTCACATAACAAACAAGTAAGGATTCCTATTCCCTCAAGTCAAAGTTAGACCAAACACTTACCTCAATTTCTTAGGCCACTCACTGCTCAATTACTGCTTTTCCTCTAGAATCTTGCTCTAACTTGCTCGAATCTAATCATAATTAACTCATTATCATCAATTAATTCTAAAGGAACTAACTTTATTGAAAAACTATCATTTTTCCTAAGTATTCTCAAAAAACATAAAAACCCGACCCCGGGCCTGCTGGGTCTAAACTCGGGGTCCAGACTAAATTACTTTTACCCATTCACCCACGAACCCAAATATACAATTATTTTAGAAATCCGACCTCAATTCAATATAAAAATTCGAGTTTTACAAATTTCCTAATTCTACCCAAACCCTCAATTTTTACCATGAATATTCTTAGTTTTTGGTTTAAAAGTGATGAAAAACAATAAGGAATTGAAAGAGTAAAGTTTAGAATTGATTACCTATGACTTGGAGATGATAATTGGTGTAGAAAATCGTTCTTAGGGCTGTGAGGTTCAAAAATATGGTGAAGAAGAAGGTCTGCCCGTTTTTAAATTGTTTATATACTTCCTGGGCAAATACTCTGTGCGTTCGCGTGCCTTCGGCCGCGTTCACATTGGCTTAATACATAAGGCCTATGAATTCGTGTGCCAAGGGCCACGTTCACACAGTGTATTGGATACCCATCCCCCAGCCCCCTTCCTATTCTATGTGATCGCCTAAGCTGGGACGCGTTCATGTAGAGCAATTTCCTAAAGCTCTGCGTTCGCGTAGGGTAAATCAATCTCCCCCTCCCCACGCCCCAACTACTCTATGCGTTCGCATCTGGGGGAGGGGGCGTTCGCATAGAACAAAACGAACCCCAACACCTTTACCCTCTGCGTTCGCATTCAAAGGGGTGCGAACGCGATGACCAAAATCTGGTACACCAGATACATCAAACACAACAAAAACTTTAAGTGCAAAAACTCCTTGTGGCCTATTCGAAACTCACCCGAGCCCTCGAGGCTCTAAACAAAACATGCACGCAAGTCTAAAAATATCATATGGACTTGCTCGTACAATCAAATTATGAAAATAACATGTCAAACTATGAATTAAACCTCAAAACACATCATTTTCATCAAGAACACTTGAAGTTCATAACTTTTCAACCGGATGTCCGAATCACGTCAAACGAACTCCGTTTTCACCAAATTTCACAGGCAAGGCTTAAATATCATAACAAACCTGTATCGAGCTCCGGAACCAAAATATGGCCCAGATACCAACTGTTTCACACATTTATTCTCTTTTTTATTTCATAACTATTTCTTTGAAAAATTGATTTCTAAGGCTTGGGACCTCGAAATACATTTTCGAGCATACGCCCGAGTCCCATATTTTACTGCGGACCTCCTGGGATCGTCGGAACACGGATCCGGATCCGTTTACTAAAAATATTGACCAAAGTCAACTATAATCAAATTTAGATTCTAGAAATCACTATTTCTCATATTTTCACATAAAAGCTTTCCGGTTTCACGTATGGACTACGCACGCAAATCGAAGTATTTAAAATAGTCTTTTTATATGGCTATTAAGCATGAAACGGAGTCTAAATTTATAAAATGACCCCTTGGGTCATCACATGTACAATATATATTACATTTATTTTAAAAGAAATTTGTTTTATTCAAATCTAGCTATAGTGTTTTAAAGAACTATAATTATAGGATTTTATATGTAAATAGTTATATGGAGTATTTTCTTTTTGCCAGATGTGAAGTAGTATTTAAATAATTTGAATTAAGATAACAAAAGTTCCTAATAACATGGTAACAAAAGATAAATCTCTTTTTATTTTATTTCAAATTTAAAAACTTTATCTATAAATTAAATATATACATATATATATATATATATATATATATATATATATTTGAATAACATAGTCAAATATAGAATAAA
>MDKH01042435.1:0-13243 GCA_005239495.1 Nicotiana undulata
CATTCTCCTTTTATTAAAGTTTTCTTAAACTACTGACTTCTACTCTGCTTTGAACTACTGAATCTTTTACAGTCACTTCCCCTTTTGGATCACTCTGTTATTTTAAAATCATGCTTTACCGATTTTTCTAAAACTTCCCATTTACTTTTACTAGGAACTTCATTAAACTGCTGTGCACTTTTCAAACCCTGCTCCTGTCTTTAAATTACTGGAATTTTAAAATCAATCATTCTCTTCTTTAAACTACTCTGTTTTAATTGAATTCCCTGCCTTAATTACTGAATCAGTCCTCTGCCAAAACTGCTGAAACTTATTGTTTCACTCAAATCTCCTGTTTTAAGTTCTGACTTTGAGACGTTTGTTGTGTTCGAGACGTGCTATTTATGTGTTTACTTGTGGAGGGATTTGTGAGCCTCTTATCTGCCTTTGTGTGCTTCCCTATATCTGTAGTCCTAAATTTTTGTATGTCGCTTAGAGTTTATCCTTTAAACCTAGGGGTTCAGCCTAGTACTCCCCTTTATAGGATTAGTAGTCCTAAACACCCTCCGGGACTTATAGAACGGGACGAGTAATAGCACGCAATAAGCTTCGTGACCAACTCATGCGTTTTAAATACCTTAGCGGGGTGTGGAAGGGTAGAATATGGATATGATGACCGGTGCGCTAATACCACATGTATCCCCTCTTCGAGGCGTGACATGCCGGTTATTGCATTATTGTGATCCATATTGCTTTAAAACCTATAACATTTTCATTCAAATAATTTTACTTTGCTATTCTTTAAATTTCTTTTAATAATTTCAGTATTTACTTGAAATTCCCTCTTACGTGAGCCTTGCTTGTCATTTGTTTACTGTTCAAATTCACAAAACTACTTGGCTGGGACTCACAATTGTGGATCTTGAGGGGTTTCTAACACCTTACCCTTGGGATAACTTCAAGCCCTTACCCAATCTCTGGTAATGCAAACTAGTTTATGAGTTAGTTATTCTAGGTGCCCTAACACATCATAAAATCGTTAGGTGGCGACTCTTCCTTAAACCTTTTCTTTTAAGTAGTTGTCCAGAATGTCATAAAACCCGATCTACGGATACCTAACCCGTGCGAGGAAAAGGGGGGCGCGACAGCATGGCGACTCTGCTGGGGACTATTCCCTAGGCTTTTACCATTACAAGTTGCTTTGTGAATTTGGACCTTTAATTTTGTAAATGCTTGCACCTTTTCCCATTCCCCGATGTATGCTATTAACTGTTTAATTTCGCAAAGTATTTATTTTGCCTAAACGAAACTGACATATCTTCATGTTTTCTTTGTAACCGCTTTCCATTGTAACATTTGTATTCTATCTTTACCGCTTTCCTCAACACAAAAATACATGCCTACTTATTTAAATGTTATTTATTGAATATCATGCTCCGCATTCATATTCCACTCGTGCCAAACAAAAATCCTATAGCAACGCTTACAATGAGTGGTTGCGCTATTCCAATATTACTACCCCCTAAATTCGGAAAGGCGTATTTGCGGTAAAACTAGTCGATCAGCGGTGCAGTCGACAGTTCCCTGCCTTCCCCCTTGAGTTGTCCGCTCAAGGGTACCGGTCTAAAACCCCATAGAAACCTTACTCTATTATAATGTTGCATGCATCATGGTCAAACCTAGCCAGGCTAATGTATTGTCCGCACGATAGCCTTTAAGATAGCCTTGTCCAAAGTCCATTGGGTTTCCCTGGAACCCAAACAGACACCTTCACGTTCTGTGCATTTATTTGGGGAACGAAATGCTCATGCTAATTATTGATGTTAAATAGTCGAATCTGGTGGGGGTAAGGCCTAACCCTCTTAGTTTTGCAGAAATGAGGCACGAAACCCCCAGATTCGGCATGATCGCCAATATCCACCCCAAATTGTTAAACTGGTCGGAGGATCTTCACTCCCGTGAAAAAACACTCGTCAGGAAATATTTGGGCAATCTGCCCTCTCTTTTTGATATTCAGCCTAAAAAAATGATGATAGAGGCTGCTACCTTATTATGGGATTGCGATCGGTCGGTATTCCGCTTCGGAAACAATGAAATGACACCCCTACTGGAAGAAATAGGAGGTTCGGCTGGTTTGGTTTTGGAATACCAAGGGTTGCTGATGCCTGAGAACCGCACAGGCCGGGGTTTCCTCAAAATGTTGGGTCTGAAGAAAAATCCGGACTTGGTATGTTTAAAGGATTCGTACATCCCTTTTGATTACTTGTACGAAAGGTTCGGTCATAGAAAATCATACTGCACCTCTCAGGACGAGTTCGCCCTCACTTATCTAGCGCACATCCATCGCCGAGTGTTTGCTTTCATGGTCTGTTTTCTGGGTTTAATGGTGTTCCCGGTAAAGAGAGAGGATACACACTAGGTTGGCCATGGTCACTAAGACTTTAATGGAAGGGATCAACAGATAGGACTTCAGCATTGTGCCTATGATCATTGAAGACATTAGAAATGTGTCAACGGGGAGCAAAGCATTTCGAAGGTTGCAACTTACTACTTCAACTTTGGCTCACTGAACATCTGCAAAGGGGTGACTACCGACAAGACATCCATCGAAGAATCTGGGATGACCATATCGCTTTCCACCGCCCAAAGCGAATGAGCTATATTCCAGACATGTTCGCTCAGCCGGAAAATGCCGAGGGAGGCATGGGTTGAGTTACTGGGGAATTTGACTGAGGACCAGTTTCATTGGATATTTGAATGGTTCCCAACGGACGAATTTACCATCCGATCCCGAGATGCTTCATTTCTGATATTGATTGGTTTGAGGGGAACGTGCCCTTACGTCCCTCTCCGAGTTATGAGGCAAGAAGGGAGGAGGCAGGTTATACCTAGGGTTGAAAGATGAGGCATCTTTGAGCAGAATTTCAGGATGACGACAACCCTCACAAGTGCCAAGCCCAGCATTTGGTGGCACTGCAAGATTGTACTTGGGAAAGACACCATCGAGCCAGACATGTATCATGTCGGTTGTACTCCTTTCTATCTAAGCTGGTTAGAAGAAGATATGGAGGGTCGATTCGAACCAGGATTCACTCAGGGTCACTAGGTCATAGATGAGAAGACCGAAGTGCAAGTTAAATTCAACAATCTACGCAAGAGGCTCCGTGAATGTGAGAATAATCATCACCAGATACACGAGTCCAGCAAAAGGCTGATTGAGGAATGGAAGGATATGGCTATCAGCTCCAACAAGAGGCTAGGGTACTTGGAGCGAGGTATAGTCGAGCTGGAGGAAAGGTCCATCAAGAGGATCGAGGACTACAAAAAGGCTGAAGGAACCGGAGAAGGATATCTAGCCAGGACCTACTTACTGCTAGGACTCCGCGAGCTGGGGAAGCTGTTCGAGGGAAGCAAGAATGCCGAGTCTGGGAAGGTCCTTCTGGGACCAAGTAGATAGGAATGTCTTTCTTTTACTTTATCAATGTAATAAGGCCAATGGCCATTAGTGACCTTTACTTCCTGTCTATTTAGTGTCGTTTTGAGATTTGTCTATTTTCTTATCAATAAAATGAGGCATTTAGCATTTTAAGTTCTCCAAATCAATTTTTTGTTAGGCCTACCTCAGGCACAAAGAGGTTCCCAAATTAGGACACGTTTTACATTCCCGCAATATGTGTTTAAATACTGCAATACTTTTTCATAATCTTCACTGACTTGGCTACCTTTTGTTTTTGTTTCTTTTTCTTTATTATTCCCCTCCCCAAAGGTTACTTTGTGCACTCTGGAATCATCATCTTATCGCACAAGATTTAGAGGCCCTCCACCCTCTCCTCCTCCTAGTTTTTGTGTTATTCTCGAGGAGGGGGAGGAGAGTCCTTCCATACAAGCGGTGAGCAGAGGGACATACCTCAAGAATTGGACTATCAGGACGACCAAAGCCGAGCCTCGAGGTAGCAAGGCTAAAACAAGCATTACTCACTGTTTTATTTACTAAAATGATCTTTCCTTTTCGCATTTTTAGTTCCTGCAATAAGATCCTCAATGTTCAAAACAATTATCCAATTTATCAAAAGCATTTTCTAATTTTTCTTATGAATCAAATATTCATTGCTATTGTTTTCCCTCATTACGTTATCTATACAGCATTACTATTACTTGTCTTGATGAACCAATGACTGTGACATGCAACGAGACAACGCAACAAATGGACATTGATTCAGAGGAAGATGACATACCTGACGAAATTGTCAAGGAAGATGAAAACTTTGAGAAGAGACCTAAGTCCAATCTGGACGAGATGAAAATTATCAATCTAGGGGATTCAGAGAACATCAACGAAACACGCATCAGCATTCATTTGTCACCGTTAGGAAAAAGAATACACAGAGTTTCTAAAAGAATATGAGGATATATTTGCATGGTCGTATGATGACATGACTGGTCTAAGTATGTCTATTGTGGATCACAAATTGCCAACCAATCCAATGTGTCCGCCGGTAAAACAAAAGCTCAGAAAGTTCAAACCTGACACGAGTTTGAAAATCAAGGACGAAGTTACCAAACAGATCAACGCCAAGGTTCTCAGGGTATTTGAGTACCCGACGTGGTTAGCCAACATCATACTTGTGCCGAAGAAGGACAGGAAGGTCATAGTCTATGTCGACTACCGGGATCTCAACCGGGTCAGTCCAAAAGACGACTTCCCCTTACCAAATATACACATCCTGATTGACAATTGCGCCAAGCATGAGTTACAGTCATTCGTAGATTGCTTCGCTGGTTATCATCAAATTTGGATGGATGAAGAAGATGCTGAGAAAACGGCGTTCATTACGCCATGGGGAGTATACTGTTACAAGATAATGCCATTCGGCCTGAAGAATGCAGGGGCCACCTACATGAGGGCTATGACTACTATATTCCATGACATGATTCACAAAGAGATTGAGGTGTATGTGGATGACGTTATTATCAAGTCAAAGAAAGTTGCTGATCACATGGAAGATTTGAGGAAGTTCTTCAACAGGTTAAGAAAATACAATATGAAACTGAACCCTACGAAGTGTGCATTCGGGGTTCCTGCTGGGAAGTTACTGGGGTTGATTGTAAGCCGTCGGGGAATAGAATTGGATCCATCCAAAGTCAAAGCCATTCAGGAATTGCCACCACCGAAGAACAAGAAGGATGTTATGAGTTTCCTGGGGAGACTTAATTACATCAGCCGATTCATAGCACAATTTACAGTAATTTGTGAATCGATCTTCAAGATGCTAAATAAGGATGTCGCAACCAAGTGGAACAAGGATTGTCAAAAGGCTTTTGACAGGATCGAGGAGTATTTGTGAACACCGCCAGTTTTGGTGCCGCCTGAGCCAGGTAGACCCTTATTACTCTACCTTGCAGTGTTAGACGGAGCTTTCGGTTGCGTTCTTGGGCAACATGATGAAACAGGAAGAAAGGAGCAAGCAATCTACTACCTCAGCAAGAAGTTCACTCCGTATGAGGCCCGGTATTCTTTATTGGAACGCACTTGCTGTGCTTTGACTTGGGTCGCCTAGAAGCTAAGGCATTACTTCTGTGCCTACACCACATACCTCATATCCAGTATGGATCCACTAAAGTACATCTTTCAGAATCCCATGCCTACTGGCAAGCTAGCCAAATGGCAAATCCTGCTGAGCGAGTTCGACATTATTTACATAACTCAAAAGGCTGTCAAAGGACAAGCACTAGCAGACCATCTTGCTGAGAATCCTGTGGAAGGAGAATACGAACCCCTGAAAACGTATTTTCCCGATGAAGATATATCATTCGTAGGAGAAGACATTGCAGAATCCTATGAGGGTTGGAGGATGTTCTTTGATGGAGTAGCAAACTTCCAAGGGGTTGGTATTGGAGCAGTCTTGATATCAGAAACCCGGTCAGCATTATCCGATATCCGCAAAACTTAGATTTCCCTGCACCAACAATATGGCTGAATAAGAGGCCTGCATCTTAGGGCTCAACATGGCCATCGACATGAACGTCCAGGAGTTGTTAGTAATTAGTGACTCTGACTTACTGGTACACCAGGTACAAGGAGAATGGGCGACCAAGAATTCTAATATATTGCCATATCTACATCATGTACAGGAGCTGAGAAAGAGATTCACAAAGGTAGAATTTCGGCATGTCCCCAGAATCCAGAATGAGTTCGCTGATGCTTTGGCTACTCTGTCATCCATGATCCAGCATCCAGATAAGAATTTCATTGATCCTATTCCAGTGAAAATCAATAATCAGCCCGCTTACTGTGCCCATGTCGAAGAAGAAGCAGACGGAAATCCTTGGTTCCATGATATCAAGGAGTACTTGGCAAAAGGAGAATACCCAGAGCTTGCAAATACCACTCAGAAACGCACACTTCGGAGATTATCCAGCAATTTCTTTCACAACGGAGGAATCCTGTATAGGAGGACTCCCGATTTGGGGCTATTAAGGTGTGTTGACGCAAGGGAGTCAAAATTATTGGAGGAAATTCACGCAGGGACATGCGGCCCACGTATGAACGAGTTTGTATTAGCAAAGAAGATACTTCGAGCCGGTTATTTTTGGATGACCATGGAGACGGACTGCATCCGGTATGTCCGAAAGTGTCATCGATGTCAGATACATGGGGATATGATAAAGCTACCTCCGAGTAAGCTTAATGCAACAAGTTCACCATGGCCATTCGCCGCCTGGGGCATGGACGTTATTGGACCAATCGAGCCTGCCACCTTTAACGGACATAGGTTTATTCTGGTTCCATTGATTATTTCACCAAATGGGTCGAAGCAGCATCCTACAAAGAAGTTACTAAGAAAGTCGTGGCTAATTTCATCCGCGACCGCATTGTTTGTCGGTTCCAGAATCAGTCATCACCGATAATGGATCTAATCTCAACAGTGACTCGATGAAAGCCATGTGTGAAATATTCAAAATCAAACACAAGAACTCCACAGCATACAGACCCCAGATGAATGGAACCGTTGAGGTTGCCAACAAAAAACATAAAGAAAATACTGAGAAAAATGATATAAAGGCATAAGCAATGGCATGAGAAATTATCATTTGCTTTGTTGGGGTATCGTACCACAGTGTTCACGTCAACTGGGACAACTCCTTATATGTTGGTTTATGGTACAGAGGCTGTTATTCATGCCGAGTTTGAGATTCCATCTCTGAGAATCATACAAGAAGCTGAGCTCAGCGACGCAGAATGGGTAAAGAGCTGTTATGAACAACTAGCCCTCATAGACGGAAAGAGAATGAACGCAGTCTGTCATGGCCAATTATATCAGAACAGGATGACCAGAGCCTTCAACAAGAATGTAAAGCCGAGACATTTCACACCGGGGCAGCTGGTGTTAAATAAAGACTTTCCACATCAGGATGAGGCCAAAGGGAAATTTTCTCCCAACTGGCAAGGTCCGTACATGGTTTATAGAGTGCTGACAGGAGGAGCACTTATACACGCAGAAATGGACGGAGAAATTTTGACAAAACCAATCAAATAGAATGCAGTCAAGCGCTACTATGTGTAACTCTTTATGCTTTCCTCAATGTTGTAGATTGAACTACGCGTGACCTGATTCCCGTTTAAGAGGGGATACGTAGGCAGCCCTATGGGTTCGGTCACAATTTAATAAAAATCTCATTTCCCCCCACTAATGGAAACTGGGGTAGAATTTTGAGGAGGGCCCTCTAAATTCTGAAGCAAGTTCTGCCAATCGTCGTAAAAGCAACTGCTAGAAGTATTCACCCATCAAACCGGGCCAGAATTTTGAGGAGGACCCTCAAAACTCCGTGGCAGGAAAAGTTGCAATGTCTCGAACTGCGTCACAGTCATCGGTTCACCTAGACATATTTTAAATTATATGCTTATATTGTATGTTTTCAAAATCATGCATATCTATTTTTGAAATAGCTTGTTTAGCAAATGCTACCCCAATGATATATCATGATCAAACGAGCGAGCCAAGTAAAGCCAGTAGGGGTACGAACTAACCTTCCTTTTACAAAACTCACAATTTTTCTTTGGATACAGGCACGAAGACGGCGAAATCCCTAAACATATTAATATCCCCCGCAGGACGTATATCTCTCAAAGACACACTCTCAAACTCGTCGCACATGCCGACTCTTATTATCATCGCAAAACAATGCTTCATTCGCAATAATCGAATCGCCGCAGTTCATCACAAGCTAAGAACTCTTACTGCTATTTTACTCCCTGCATAAGGCTACTATTATGCCTTCCGAGGTTCCACCCTAATTATCTCTGCATTTTATTTTTCCTGCATTGCATAAGGCTACTATTCTGCCTTCCGAGGTTCCGCGCTACCTCTCTCTGCATTTTATTTTCCTGCATTGCATAAGGCTATTGTTCTGCCTTCCGAGGTTCCACGCTACCACCCTTTGCATTTTTATTTCCTGCACTGCATAAGGCTACTATTCTGCCTTCCGAGGTTCCATGCTACCTCCCTCCGCATTTTTATTTCCTGCATTGCATAAGGCTATTGTTCTGCCTTCCGAGGGTCTACGCTACCTCCCTCTGCATTTTTTTATTTCCTGCATTGCATAAGGCTATTGTTCTGCCTTCCGAGATTCCACGCTACCTCCCTTTGATTTTTCATTTCCTGCATTACATAAGGCTCCTGTTCTGCCTTCCGAGGTTCCACACTACCTCTCTCTCTGCATTTTTATTTCCTCCATTGCATAAGGCTACCATTCTGCCTTCCGAAGTTCCATGCTACCTCTCATTTACTTTTCAAAGCAACTACTTTTCATGCCGTTACTTATTTTTGCTTCCTTTCGGGCTAAGCTCTGCCCTTTCTAAATTTCGCAAGACTAAGCTCTGTCTTGTTAGCATCATGCTACTGCATCTTTCATGAGCTGAAATATCGCCAACTTTTCCAAGGGCGTCATCGTTTAGAAGCACCATCTTCATGGCCCAAGAACATCATTCCATGGCCCGAGGATCTCTTTATTCAACTCTTATATCATTATTCAAAGGCATCATGGTTCGGAGGCACCATCCTCATGGCCCGAGACATCATTTCATAGCATGTGAATCCTGCATCCAGCGATTCATGGACCAGGACATCATGGTCTAAGGACTTCATCCTCAATCGTCCGAAGACAGCATTCATAGTCCAACAGGAACTTGCATCATGTTTAAATTATGCACAATATACGTTTGCCATCTGTTTGCAGGTAATCCGGCCAGGACAACCAGCTAGGCAGGAGTAAACCGCTTCGGTCCCCCAAACGACCCCGTAAGACCTTCCTATTTTTTACCTTACCTCGCCCCTTGCATCCGTTCTTGTAAAATGTCACCGGTATATTTTGCCGATGATTCCGAAACTACATACGACCTGATTCCTGTAAAACAAGGGATATGTAGGCTGCTCAGAAGCCAGGGTGCGGCCTAAATCTTTCATACTTTGTAGGCAGCTCAGAAGCCAGGGTGCAGCCTAAATCTTTCATACTATCTCTACTCAGTCAAAATTGGCCATCATATCTTTACCCGACAATTCTTTCATCCTTCCCAGGCAAAGAGGGGCAGCTGTTGATACCCAATTTTTCCTCAAATTATTTTCAAAATTGCATATATACCTTTCAAAATCACTCTTTGCAGTAATTGATATTTTACCATAATTTTCGGTATTTTATCAAATTATTTTTCTGTTTATTTAATATTTTATGCATAAATGATGTTATAAACAATTTTAAATCATTTTCTTACTCAATAGGTTATTTATATCTTATTTTTAATCCTATTGGGATTTTATTATTTCACAAATTAGCCAATTTGGCATTATTTGGCTATAATTACAATGATTTTGCAATTATAGCCTAATTGTACAGTTTATGCTATTTTAATTCAGTAGTTAGTTATTTTATATTTTAAATACTAGTTAATCACATTAATTTCACCTATTTAGCCTTAGTTTCATTTTATCTAATTATTAGCTATTTTTTATTAATTATTTACCTATTTTTAATGTGTATTTAACAAATAGCCAATTTTTTATTTAAAATCCAGCCTAAATTATACCATGCCCAAACCCAATTGAATACCCAACCCAAACCAATAATAACCCGGCCCAACCCCTCAATTTATCTGAGCCGTTGAGCAAGATAGATCAACGGCCCAGAATCAATTTTCCTAAAATAATTCTAACCAACCCCCATTCCCGTCTCATTCTTTCGAAACCTTTCATCTCTCTATCTCTTGTCTCTCTCTCTCTAGTCTCTAGAGACTTCTGTCTCGTCGTCTCCGATGGAACTCCATCGCCTTCCTCTGGCCATCTCCGACCACCATCCTTTCGACTACGAGCCTCCATGAGCCTCCTTCACCTAGTTCGTCCTATCTCTGAAGGCCTCGAGTGCCTGGGCCATGCTGACTTGCACCTGGGGCTCCTACTTTTGTTGTTCTTGGCCTCTCCGGTGGGGTTTGGTCATAGCCACACCATACCCATTACGCTTCTTGAGTTTTGCAGCAAGTTTTCCGGTTCTATTCGATTCTCTTGTGAAATCCTAATTTCTGCCTAAACCTCTCAGATCTATGGTGTTTTTAGCGATTCAAGCATGTCTCTTTATGTTTTACATTGTTCTTGACTCGAACTTTAAAAATCATCAATTTAAAAACAGTTTCACTTCCTATTAAAACTAGGGTTTCTCAGAACTCTATTATGCTTGTTTAAAACTAAGTTTCTCTTTGCGTTTAAATCTGTTCTTTGCATATCATGACCGATTCTGTGATTTACTAGCTTTTTATCTTGCATATGTTAAAAGCCCTAATTTTTCTAGACTTCTTCGTTTGGTCCTGTGTATTAGCATGACTGCTCGTTCCTTGTTTAAGTTGCTGTGATTATCTGCCTCGAATATGTTCTACTGAGTTTTTCTTAGCCTAACTTATATCACCTCTCTGTGCTTATGTCCATCTTGATTGTTCAGACTTGCATCTTTCTATCAATACTTGTTTAACCTGTACGTTTTCTATGTCTGGTTATTCTTGTCTATTTATATGATGAATACAAAATTGTGACTCCTTCTTGGATTGATTCTGGATTCCATACTTTTGGGGTTTGATTGATAAACCTTCCTTTATAACCTCAATTTCTACCTCTCCTATTCAAATTAATTGATTCACTTAACTTGTCTGATGTGGTACTTTATTCTTACTGGCTATTTCCTCAATTAAAATGTTTTGAACTTAGCCCTAATTGTTTACCCTATACTTGCTGAATTTGAATCTTTCCTTGTCAGTCATATATTGATTTCTTTCCATATCTGTTACTGGTCCTTACCGTTTGAATTAATCCCCTTAACTTAAGGGAGTACTTGTCCTGATTTTGCTCTATTGGATTCTGAGTTCTTTGATTACCATGCCATTGTGATTCTTACCATATTTCCTTACTCGTTTTCAACATTATAAATACTCTGTCCCCTTTTGCATAACACACATACAAATACAATGATACACTACATATCACTAAGGCATACTCAAAACTCAGAGCACTGACATTGTTCTGAGTTCTCTTTGCTTTCATACCCCTCATTTCATTCTCTTCACACTAGTTATTGAATCATTGTTGCTCTCTTGCATCTGTATACTGCTGTTCTGTTGCTCTCCTTTGCTCTGCATACTTCCTGCACTTTAGTATAAGATGTCTCCTGCTTTACCTTGTATGATTTGCTATAACCCTGTTTGACCCCTATGGAGTCAGCATGCCTGTTTGGCTATGTGATCAACCTTTTCTTGTCTCAACATGACTGTTGTTTCTTGTTCTCTACTTAGCTTATCATGCTACAGACCTGTGTTCCCTCCCCATGACACCTAAATACTGTATGATTCTGACTCTATATCTAATATGTGACTGTGTGATGCTTTATGACAACTCTGTGATAATTATTTGAGAACTTGTAACTCTATTCTACTGTTAGCATGTGAATTAATTGTCCCCAATTTCCTATCCTTGTTTGTGTTTGTCTTCTTGAACTCTCTATATGCTGAATTGTGGTTGCACTACCTCTTTCCTTTTGTAAACTAGTTTTCATAAACTCTTACATTGTCCTCTGAAGTTATATTTCAAAATTTTTACTTCAAACTACTTTCAAACTCAACTCTTTCAAACTACAAGCACTTCACACGATTCCTAGAAAACTTACGTTCCACCCCCTCTTTGTGAGCATTGCTTAGGGAACCTCTTGAATTCCCTCTGAACTTTGACACACTGAGGCTAGTAATTCCACACTGCACATGCTTAATTTTGGCAATTATGTCTGGGTGCTGGTATTGGACAGGGACCCACGAGGGCCCTAGGGAGCTTTGCCGCACCCGGACCATGTAAGGCTGTGAGACTCGAAAGGATCGAGGTTGGAAGATATGGGCCTGATTGAAGTCTCTCTATAGAAGTAGCTTCTTATTTTCTTTTAGTGATGTAACTCATTATTTCTAGCTTGTAATAATTTGTAAACAAATAATTGGGGCTTGATAGTAAATGTGGGAGGGGACTATGCATGTTTAGTATAGTGTGGGTAGAGACCATGACTATAGGATTTTACTTACCTGTGTGCGCAATAAATGTCATGCTTAGGACATACATACCATGCATTATAAATCATGTTTAGGTTCTTTATTTCAGCATATTTATTATATTCATGTCATTTTATAAGCCCGTTCAAAGTTAACAACTATAACAAAGTAATAAACTTCTATGACGTTACTGCTACTGCATTTTCATAAGTACCACATTCAAAAATCATGTTTTAGGTATTCATGCGGGTATTAGATACCATGTTCTATAGGAGTTTGCCTTCATCATGTTTGTTATTATGTGAACACCTAGTCAGTATGTATCAGATCTGGTAGCCTCGTTAAACCTGTGCAAAAATGGCTAAAAACCGTTTCTGCAAATTCGACACTGTCTTCAATGTATTCATGTCTTTAAAATCAGGGTCAAGGACTTGCATCTTACTAGTTTTGACTCTCATAAGACAAATAATCAGTATCACGAACGCCTAGGCAAACCTTAGGCCTAATGACATGAAAATCAATCGTCTTATGTCTTGTTTGTATTAAAAGCGATCTGTAGAACTAATCAGTCTCTTCTGAAATCCTTAGAACATCGCTGTTTGTCATTGTTTTCACTCCTGCTTTGCCTAACAACCTATGGATTTTCCAAATAATTATCCCTTCTACAAAATCATTCTGTTTGAATCCTTGCTCTATTTT
>ML280422.1:0-25875 GCA_005239495.1 Nicotiana undulata
CCCTAGCTTCAAGGACTTGTTCTTCTCTCTCAAAAATATATTTACAAAACTCAAAAATATGTCCAAATATATGCCAAGATAGATAAAAATGACTGCTAGGTCGAGTATATGAATGGGTTGGGGATGAATTGTAAAATGTCGATTTTCGCCCAGATTTAATTCACCGCGATCGCGTAGAAACATCTGCGATCGCGAAGGTTCTCCTTTTAACATTCTGCGATCGCGTGAGGACACTCTGCGATTGCGTAGAATGAACTCTTTAACTTCTGCGATCGCGTGACCATTCTTGCGATCGCGTAGCACACTTCAGAGCAGGCATAACATTTCTTCTCCGCGAACGCTTGAACTAGTTCTGCGATCGCGGTTCACAATCTCCTTGACTTCTGCGATCGCAGACCAAACCTTGCGATCGCGAAGAACATCTGGCTTCAGTAATTTTCCTCATTTTGACCTATTTTGACTTGATTTCTTCCATTTCTTCTCCAACCATATAATACCTGAAAATTTCCAATAAACCTCACAAAATGTCCTAGTTTTCTATCAAAATTATACCAAAGTCTAGATATTGAGAGGAGATAAGTTGGTAAAATACCAACTTATCATCTCTCTCCTCTCTGTCCCGGGTCAACATACTCTTAATCCTCCTAGCAATGCTCACGGCATGCTGGTAAGTAATATCTGTCTCCAGCTCTCTGGCCATGCTGGTACGAATGCTGGGGTGGAGCCCCTCAATAAAACGACAGACTCTCTCTCGGACAGTAGATACCGAGGCTGATGCATGTCGTGCCAAGTCACTGAACCGGACTGCATACTCTGACACGGTCATAGTACCCTGGCGTAGCTGCTCAAACTCTGCACGCCAAGCACCCCTGAGACTCTGAGGGACAAACTCCAGCAAGAACATATCAGAAAACTAAGCCCAAGTAAGTGAGGCTGCCTCGTCCGGACTACTAAGCTCAAATGCACGCCACCACTGATAGGCTGCTCCTCTCAGCTGAAAAGCAGTGAATGAGACCCCACTCGTCTCCACGATACCCATAGTGCGGAGAATGCGATGACACTCCTCAAGACAACCCAGAGCATCATCTGAAGCTAAGCCGTTGAACTCAGGTGGGTGGTACTTCTTGTACCTCTCAAGACGGAGCTGCTCAGACTCCGATGCGGCTGCCCTAGCCTCAGGCTGAACTGGAGCTACTGGAGGCATAGGAATATACTCGGGGACATGCCCCATGTGAACCCTCTGCTTAGGAGTACGGGTTGCGGGACTCTGTGTCCCTCCTCCGGCCTGTGATGTAGCTGGGGCTATCGGGAGTAGTCCCGCCTGATACAGAGTACTGAAAGCACTCATAAACTGGGCCAAGGTCTCCTGGAGGGCTGGAGTGATAGTAGGGACCTCCGGTGCCCCTCCATCTGTAGCTGCCGGGGGATCCTCTGCCACTTCTCTAGCCGGTACTCGGGCTGCACCGCGTGCTCGTCCCCTACCCCGACCCCTGCCTCTGGCGGCTCTGGCTGGGGGCTCGGGTGCCTGATCGTCGGTACGTCCGGTGCGAGTGCGAACCATCTGGAAGCAAGAATAGAATAGAGTTTATGAATTTTGGTAGTAGTAATCAACACGAAAAGGGATTCCAAGAAGTATGATCTTTCTTAACAGTTACATAGCCTCTCGAAGATAAGTACGGACATCTCCGCACCGATCCGCGAGACTCTAATAAACCGGCTTGTGATGTTGTGACTCCTATGAACCTAGACGCTCTGATACCAACTTGTCACGACCCAATTCTCCCTCCGACTGGGTCTCGCGACGACACCTAGTCTAGACGACTAGGTAAGCCTATTCCTTACGCAAAATTAAGATAAAATAGGTAGAATAGCAGTAAGTGATATAAATCATAATAAAGTCGATGCCGCTTGGCATTAACAGTTTACTTTACCCAGAACCAGGAATATCACAATACATCACAAGCTAACTCTACGGCTCAATATGTACATCTAGAAAAGAAAGGACTGTATAGTTTCATCTACAAGTTCTACTACATCAAGATAAGAAGGGGGCTCGGAGTTCTGCGGACGTTGCAGATTATACCTCGAGTCTCCTGATACTGCTGCTGCTGGCTAGCTGAGATACCGCGTATTAGGACCTGGATCTGCACATGGGGAAAACATGCGCATAAAGGGCCTGGGTACTCCACATTCGGTACTCAGTAAGTGTCAAGCCTAACCCCAGTCAAGTAGTGACGAGGTCAGGTAGAGGCCCTATTGAGATTTGCAAAATGACAGATATAGAAAGCAAGTAAATAAAATAGGTGATAATCAACAAAAATGATGAGTAAGGACTAGCAAGAACAGTATAACTAAATGCTCAGATCAATGCAGTATATATATAAATCTCTGTAAGAAAGTAAAGGTGCAATGCAATATGAGGGAAAGGCTCAGGTCTCCGCCCGCAATCCCTATGTATACAATGCAGAATGAGGGAAAGGCTCAGGTCTCTACCCGCAATCCCTACGTATGCAATGCAGAATGAGGGAAAGGCTCAAGTCTCTACCCGCAATCCCTACGTATGCAATGCAGAATGAGGGAAAGGCTAAGGTCTCTTCCCGCAATCCCTATGTATGCAATGTATTATGAGGGAAAGGCTCAGGTCTATGTCCGCAATCCCTGTATGCAATGTAGTATGAGGGAAAGGCTCAGGTCTATGCCCGCAATCCCTGTATGCAATGCAGTATGAGGGAAAGGCTCAGGTCTATGCCCGCAATCCCTGTATGCAATGCAGTATGAGGGAAAGGCTCAAGTCTATGCCCGCAATCCCTGTATATATATATATACGCAATATAAAGTAAAATCTCAAAATAGCGTAGTTTAAGGGTTTTAGGAAAAAGAACCAGTTGGAAATCTCGGAGTAAAATCCTTAAATCAGTTTCAAATAATAGTAACGATTGGTAAATCAGTTAGAAATTCATTTACCAGGATAAAATCTTAAGTTATTATGCAGTTCAAACCGATAACAGTAATAATAGAGTTGAAAATGAGGTATTGTGTAGAAAGAAGTATGGAATTTCAATGAAAATATCCCGCGCACACGCTCGTCACCTCACGTACATAGGGTTTTATAGCAAAACCAGTTAAAAATGCCTAAGGGAGATTCCCCAACACAGAGTTAGGCAAGCAACTTACCTCAACTGTGCAAATCAACCGCTAATCACTCTCTTGCCACGAGTATCCAACTCCGGGTGACCCAAATCTATTCAATTTGATGGTATAATGTAAATATAATTTCAAGAAATCAAAATAACTAATTATTTCGGAACTAAAATGCGAAATTAGAAAACTTCTCTCTGAAGAGAGGGGGTCGAATTGGGCGGAAGTAAAGACTCAACTCGACAATTGTCCCTCGCAAAGGGAATACAACCGATTGCTCGAGTTCGAGANAGGCTGGGGGGCGCCTTGCACGTCTTGGAAAAATCATGCTTTGTATCTGAAGTTATTGGCCCCTACTCCTCCTCCTTCTCCTTTAGGATAGGATCCTCCTTGGTCCTTTTTACATAACACTCTCGGCCGCCCAAGAGGACTGGCTATCTTTCTCTTTATACGCAATATCTTGAAAGGCAAAGAAAAACATCTACCTTGGCAACGTCATTGACTGATATATTCATTGCATGGAATGCCACACTCAATTGTCAAATTTGACCAAAACGCCCTTCGGGCCCACGTCTCGGAATCGGGTAAAATTTATATTTTCCGAACCCTTATTTACTCACCAGTCTAACCATATGAAAATATCTCAAATCGGAGGTCAAATACTCAATCAAAACTCCAAAAATTGGTCTAGGAAGTTTCTTCCAATTTTCCCCAATTTTAACTCCAAATCTTGGATTTTAAGGGTGGAATTTAAGATTAGGAACATGGAAATTAACCTATGGTTCTTAGAAGTCACTTACCTTGAACACCCAAGTGAAAAGTCCCTCAAAAATCACCTCTCCCGAGCTTCCACAACTCACAAAAATGGTGAAATAACATAACCCTCGGATTTTTGGAATATGAATAGGGATTTCCGCACCTGCGGTCCTTTTCACCGCACCTGCGGAAAAGGCATCGCAGGTGCGGGTTTCACTTAAGCTGGACAGAGGTCGCACCTGCGAGCCTTTTGTCGCTGGTGCGGCTCCGCACCTGCGGAAATCCAATCGCACCTGCGGAGACTGGGAAGGCCTGGCCCAACCTCGCACCTGCGACTAAAGGGCCGCTCCTGCGAGCTCGCACATGCGGGAATTCCATCGCAGGTGCGGAAACACCAGAAGAAGATCTGGTTCAGCTGAGTTCCAAGTCCTAAATTTCTCCGTTAAGAATCCGGAACAACCCCGAGGCCCCCGGGACCTCAACCAAAACCACCAACTGACCCCAATACCTCATCCGAACTTAGTTGAGCCTTAAAAACACGTCCCATAACATCAATATACCCAAAAATGCATAGATTCAAGCCTAAGAACTCAGGAATTTTCAAGAATTCACCTCCGACGCCGAACCACGTCTAAACTCGTCCGAATGACCTCAAATTTTGCACACAGGTCATAAATGACATTCCGGACCTGCTGTCGCTTTCGGAATTCCATTCCGAGTCCGATATCAAAATCACACCTATCGGCCAAAATCGCCGAAATTCTAACTTTCGCCAATTCAAGCCTAATCTACGTCTGGCCTCAAAAACACATTCTGAACACGCTCCCAACCCCGAAATCACTCAACGGAGCTAACGGAGTCGACATATTTCCATCAGGATCCGTCTTCACACAGCTCCCGCTCCGGTCTAATTTCTAAGGTCAAAGCTCACCTTAAAGGACTATATGTCCAAAAACACTCCAATTTCATCACTCGATGCTCCGACTCGATCCATTAACATAATAAGACTTGGGAGAAGAAGTTATTAGGGGTTCGGGGCGCTAACTCTCAAAACGACCGACCAGGTCGTTACAGTTGCCAACAAGGGAAGACTCGCCAAACATACAGACTGCCAGAACTAAAGTTTCCGGTTGGGGAGCCTTCTCCAAACCCGCAGCTGCGGTCATAATCCCAGCGTCTTGGCTCACAGAAGTCACCGGTGCGGGTCGTACAGGTGCCGCCAGCTGACGGAACGCTAGTGGGGGAGACCTCGCTCTTCTCGACCCTCTCCTACCTGTCAAAACAAGGCGCAACCCCACGTAAGTATAGAGAAATATACAAATCAGGAGTACGGTAAAAGCCAAAACAAAGCGACTTACTGACTGTGGGTCCGCGCCCGAACCTCTCGTGGAAGCGCGCCCACTCGCGAATCCCTATGGTATGAGGCAAAATCGATGCCACCCTGTCATCAACTAGCGAGGGAGGCGACCTATCAACTGCAACAAAAATAATGTGAACAAACGGTCAACAACCATCTATCAAGGTCGCAAGATATGAATATTTAATCGACATAGCAAGAAGAGGCAAAGGAAAACTCACGGGCAAAATTCCACGTCTCAGGGAACCCGGCGGGGACGGACACCAGATATTCCGTACGAATGTAGAAGAAACTCTCCCAGAAACAACAATTTGTCCTGTCATCCATTCCAATCACCAAGCTCTTCGTACCCCTATGGCGGAGGTGCAACATAGTTCCCCCTGGAAATAGGGAGCGAAGAGGTGCATCATGTGGCAGAGAGAAAGGCCACGGCCGGCCAATTCAGCATACTTGGTAAGCATCATGAAAAGCTTGTATATGTACGGGGTAAGTTGGGTTGGACACACTTCGTAAAAACGGCAGAAGTCTACGGCCAACGAAGGAAGAGGGAAGGTGTACCCAATGGCGAAAGGGTATCCGTAGAAAGTGCAATACCCTGGGCGGTGTAAATGAACTATGTCACCCCCCGCCGGGATAAGTTCAAAGTGCTGCGGGACCTCCCATTTAATTTTAAAGGCAACAAGTGTTGCCGCATCCATCACCGATAGTGTCGCCGCAGGGTCATCCTCAACAGGGTGGTTAAAGTCATTCCGAGTTTCCCCGGGCGGGTCACCACCTCATCCGATGTCGAAAAACTTTCGTCTTCCACCAAACTCGTCTCCTCATCAAGAGAATGAGTAACATTCTCCGGTATCGAAGCATTGACAGTTGGGTTAGGGTTCGAAGAAGAACTAGCCATTGTAAATCGGAGCAGAAGTAGGGAATGTGGAAGAAGGATATAGTAGTCACGAGAGTTGTTTGCACTCTTGGAAAGTATGAACGAGCGAGAAAAAACTGGTGATTTCGAAGGATTCTGCTTAAAAAATGATTTGGATAGTGCCATATAGAGACAAAAAGTCCCCTACTTATAGGCACAAAAGCACCATTTAACCAAAAAATGAAGCACCGCCTTTTCAAAAAGCAACGGGAGAGGCACAGGAAATGATGCGATGCTCACCAAATAAACACGCGTTATGATGACACCTGACGAATTAATGTCACTTCAACTGACATACAAATCTTATATGTTCCCTCAAATCGTCACGTATTCACCTCATTGAGGAATGCGCGCCCACGCTCAAAATTGGCCCCGACTTAGAGAGCGACGAGATCCACTCGTCATGCCCATCCAAAGACAGCCGAATGCTCAGATTTAGACGTTCATAATGACAAAGTCCTCCCATTGTGCTCACCCAAAGGCGACCCCAACGGGCGGAGGGACTAACTGTATAGGTCAAAATTTGTCGGTAAGGCCAATACTAAAGGACGCAGTGAGAGGTCGACCAAACCGTGGTCATGGCCTGTAGATTTCAACCCCATCATCCACTTGGTCATACCTGGGATCAAACCAACGAAGGGTTCGCACGGCTAAATGTCTGTCGTGCGGAATGGGGGAAGGGATATAACCCACAGAGGACCCGTCGGTTAAAGACCACAGGATAAACGGAAACATGGGAATATAAATAAGGAAGGACCCTCAACAGAGAAAGGGGGATCCAAGGGAGAAGACAGATAAGCCTCCCCATCTAGTTCAGCAACAATCAACTCGACACCCTCATGGAGACATCCACTCTTCCTTCATATGCATGAGCAGGGAACAGCGCATCAGAGATGTAAGCTTGTTATTCATGCTAGGCCTTTTTTGTAATTGTCAGATGAGTTAGATCAACTTGAATTTGTTTAATGTTCATGTTCAATGCAAGTTGATTTAGAGTTAATTACTTTTGGTTAAGATTTACCCTCTATTCCATTTTTAATTGGTCTAGCAAAAAGCATAACTTACTTTTTGATGCAAACAGATCTCAAGTGTACAATATCAAAAATTTAGTTTGTGAATTCAGGATTTCCTGTACACTTTAATCAGGGGCGGATCTATAGCCTCAACTATGGGGCACGAGAACCCATTGTCCCTTCGCTAAATTAGGTATTTTATGTATGTTTTATCTAGAATTGGTCTAATATTATGTATTGGCACCCGTGCTCCTTAAGGTTGAATGGTGCACTTGGTTCGATACTTTAATTATTTACTCAAAGAAATAAGGATCAATTCTCGCTTTACACTTTTCCCCCTCTTTTCTTTTCTGGTGCACCCATGTTCTACATATCCTAGATCCGCCTCTAACTTAAATAGGCAATTAAATGAATATTAAATGAAAATTGATGACTTGTTGGTATGAGGTCGTTCTAACAATTGCCTATAACTATTAATACTATTACATAATACACGTAATTTATGTCCTTCGGCACCAAAAAATTCCAGCACTGCAAATCATGTTCACATAAATAATTTCAGAATAGAATTCACTTATAATGCAGGTAAACAACCAAAAAAAATATTCAAGCTACCATATGAAACCAATATGGCATATAACTATACCAACATGGTATACAATTTTACTTGTTAATTTCGACAACTATGTGACTATACTACTATTACATAACACACATGCATAAAGAGAAAAATAAAAAAATAGTGTACCACATATTAGTATAATAAAGTATTTCAAAATATTATACTATATTACTATTATTAAAAGAACATCAAATAGTGTACCAATTAAATGCAGCTAATACAACCAAAAAATGATTCAACTAGCATATGATACCAATATAGTATATAACTATACTAATAAGGTATATAGTTGTACGAGGTCGTTCCAACAACTGCATATATCTATAAAAACGGTTACATAATACACAAAATCTATGTTCATAGGTACAAGAAAATCCAACACAATAAAACATGATCATATAAATCATTTCAGAATGGAATTCACTTAAAAATGCGGCTAAAACAACCAAAAAATATCCCAACTACCATATGATACCAATATGACATATAATTATACCAATAGGATATACAATTCTACTAATTAATTTCAAGCAACTATACATGACTATTCCACTATTACATAATACACATGCATAAAGAGAAAAATAAAAAAATAGTGTACACATATTTATATAATATGTATTTCAAGATATTGTACTATAATACTATTATATAAAAGAAATACATAAAGAAAAAATCAAAATGATTACATAATACACATGCATAAAGGAAAATTAAAAAAATTCAAGATAATGTACCATTCTACTGCTCCTAAAGAAAAATCAAATAGTGTACCAATTAAATGTAGCTAATACAACCAAAAAATATTCCAATTAACATATGATACCAGTATAGTATATAGATATACCAACATGGTATTGTACGCAAAGAGTTTAAAAAAGATTTTTTAATTCAATTATTAAACTGAAATAATATCAGTTGTCAATCAAAATTTCAAAATTTTCTAAAAGGACCTAATTGTAAGAGTATACAGTTACATTATATAGTATACTATAATAATATCTCATTGGAATGAACTGTATACTAAAGTGATATATAGTATATCATTTTGGTATACAATACAAATTCTTCTTCGCCAATTCAACGCGTTATACAATATTGAATTAACGAAAATGATTTATAATATGTTATTTTGGTACATAGAAGATTGGTTTATTCCTTCAAAAAAATTAGTAGTATATTATTGTAGTTAATTATATACTTTTGAATTAATTATTGTATATCAATACGGTATACAATATACCATTTTGATACATAATATAAAACTGTCTTCTTTGCTAGTTCAACTCAATTTCAACCCAAAATTTAAAATATACTCTAAAATCTCCACCTAATTGACTCAGAATATAATCACATCCTCCAATTAATATTTTGAACATATCCGGTCAAAATATGATCAAAATAACCACAACCCAATTTATAAGTTTCAAGCTTCAACGTCCTCCAGTGGCAGATTATTGTTTTGCAGAAGTCAGAAGTCTTGAAATTCAAGTCACAAAGTAAACCAGAACGAAAAAATGATTTGCATTTCAATTTGCCCCTCAGGCTAGGTAAAAGCGTAAAGCAAATTAAAAGGAAAAATGTAAGTGAATTTATGAGTAATAATTTAGATTGCTTAGTTAGTGTTATTTCCTCAACTTTGATGTACACTAACAAGAACCGACCCGGCTTCAAGCTATCCATAGTTTTTCTTTTTCTTTTTCTTTTTCTTTTTCTTTTTTGTCCCCCGAGTTATAACGAATTCGAGCTCTCCTATATATAATTTTCCAAAATGCGATAATTGGAATTCTTTCTTCCCCCT
Organism: Nicotiana undulata; assembly: GCA_005239495.1. Taxonomy (NCBI): domain Eukaryota; kingdom Viridiplantae; phylum Streptophyta; class Magnoliopsida; order Solanales; family Solanaceae; genus Nicotiana; species Nicotiana undulata. The sequence goes on from ML280422.1 coordinate 9,604, forward strand.
ATCCCAATCGCCCATCGGTTTAAAGCACGTTTCGGCGAACAAGCACAAAAGGGAAACTACCGATCAATCAATCAAACCGGCGATGGAGATGAAGGAAGGGTCTGTAATTCATCAAGTCCTCGTTAAACTTCTCGATGGGAAGCACAAAACCCTAAATTTCAGTACCCCATCCATCTCGACCCTAACCCTAAAGCAGAAAATCGAAGCCCTAACTTCAATCCCTTGTCACCTTCAGCTCCTACTCCTTTCCAATTCATTCTACCCCCTACATGACGACCGCCAAACTCTAAATCTCTTTGACGGGTCTTATTTTCCAGTGGTGGTGAATTTGTTGGTGCGCCTGAGGGGAGGTAAAGGAGGATTCGGGTCATTGCTGAGAGGAGCGGCGACGAAGGCAGGACAGAAGAAGACAAATAATTTCGACGCGTGCAGGGACATGAGTGGGCGAAGGCTAAGGCATGTGAATGCGGAGAAGAAGCTGGAGGAGTGGAGGGCTGAAGCAGAGGAGAGGAAGTTGGAGAAGATGGCGGAGGAGTTCCTTAAGAAAAATGCCAAGGAAGCAGCGAAAAAGGGTAATAAGAGTGGAGATAGTAACACGGATAAGTATGTGCAGAAGTATAGGGAGGATTCTGCTAAGTGTATGGAGGAAGTACAGAGGTCTGTTAGGGAATCGCTTAAGGGGTTTGTTTCATCTAAAAGGAAAGGTGCTGCTGAGCTCAATGAATCTGATCCCAAGAAGCTCAAGATATGGTAAGGCCTGTCACTTTTCACTTGTTGCATTCATTTTACTATTTGCTTGAAAGACTAAATATTTAGTATTGGAATGAAACCAGAGTGGATATTGAGGATTAGTAGCTGATGCCAACTACTTTGGGATTTTTTAGGTTTAGCTTTAGTGGTGTTGAATTGAGTTACTATTTGGAAAGCCATTATCTTAGGTTGAACAGCTGAATATCATCTATAATTTTTCAGTGGCTGAAATGTATTTCAGTTTAAATTGAATGTGAGCACATGAACGCGTGCTTTGAGTATTTTAAAGTGAAGTAGTTTTAAAAGGTAATACTCTTATGTTAAGTATGTTTTTGACTGATTTTGTATAGTTGCCCCCTTTTTATAGAGTTGTATTGCCTCAAGGCCACCTTCGACAACCATTGAAACTTGGTCAACAAGTGGAACTCATTAGTTGTTGCGCAATCAGGGACAGGGAAGGGTACAGTGGCGGTGCCAGAATTTTCACTAAGGGGTGTCAAAATATAAAAAATTAGATACATCGAAAAGTTTAGGGGAGTCAACATATAGTAAATATACATAAAACCAAAAATTTTATCTAGCAATAAAATGTAATTTTCTGGCGACCTTGATTGAATATGGCTCCGCCACGGGAAGGGTAATGATTCATTGTTAAGATCAGCATTCTAAGACCAAATAATCTGGCAGAAAGGGGGGAAAACACTGTTTTCCTGGTTTTCCTGTTTCTTTCTTTTTATTTATTTATTTATTTATTTACTTATTTGGATAAAGGATGCTGGTTCTCTATAGTTGAACCATAAGAATCCTTAGCTAGAATTGGTTTGTGAATTTTCTATCTCTAATTTCTCTTCTACCTGATCTGTGTCTATTTAGTTTGTTCTTAGAAAGTGGTGCGCTTGACTAATCAGTGTTCTGTATAATGATGTATTTATAAACACTCATAATTTTACGTGTTACCTGCCTGGTAGAAAACACATTAATTTATAAAATGGGAACATCAGGTGACTGAATGCTAGTTGTAGAGAATCACGCTTTTTCATGATGATTTCCCACTTTTTATACACATTTTGTAAGCGGAAAATTCCCATTTTATTCAGTAAAATTTAGTACCTTGTAAAAGGGAATAATAACTTAAAGCTTGTGATTTTTGGTAGGTTGGGTAAGAGGATAATGGGCGACAGTGATAGCGAGGATCTAGATGACGACAGTGACGAAGACGAGGAAGAGAATGACAAATCCGTTGTCATCGATAATGAGAATAATTCAGACTCCAATGGAGAAGCAGAGGGAAGTTTGGATTCTGTGATTGGCAGGAAAGTTGATGGTGTTGCATCTGAGAGTGGCTCCGAGGAAGAAAAGGATACTCATCTGAAGAATCTTGAATCTAGTAAAGATGTCAATGTAGTTTCAGTTCAGCATGAAGGTGTAAGTCCGTCCTCACTCACTCCGGACAATCAAGAAAGACCTGGACAGAATTGTATTGCCTCTATCGTTGGCACTGATATTGCATCTGCAACTGAAAGTATTCAAACAGAAAAGGAAGTTTCTGGTAGTTCTGAGCCAATTGTTGTGGTAGCTAGCTCTGGTGAGAAAGAAAATGATGTTGCTGAAGCCAGCGATAGCTTAAGCCCTAAACCAGTTCTTCTGGAAGATGCATCATCAAAGGATTCAGACTTGAAAAAGCCTTTCAATTTTGAGGAATTTAGTTCAGCAGCAGAACTGGAGGTATGTATGCAGATTCTCTGATATTGTTATGATATAGTAGACATCATATGATTCCATTACGTAGAACATGTGTGTGGTTCATCTGTCATTACATACATATCCTTTAGGCCGTCCTCTGTTTGCTACCTATTTGTTCTCAAACTAGCTCGTTTTTTATCACACTGAAAACAACAGAGCGCTTGAACTTCTCTTATTTGTGGACACCCTATGGGTGACCCGCACTCTGTTTTAGATAGCTAAAAATTCTCTAATGACGGCACAATGTGGATAACTGTTTTCTTGTTTACGTTAGCCTAGTTGATGGGAGTAATACATAGGATTGAGTCTCAAACCTTTTATATACAATTGGGATAGAAATCTTTGAGAGAGTTTCTAAACATATCTGGTAGATAGTTATGTGTAAATAGACTTAGTCCCATGCGTAGTTGGAATAGAATATGCCCTAGTCTCATATGTAGTAGGAGTAGAATATGTATTATATATAGGGTTCGTATCATTGTTAAGAAAATAGATTTTTTACATGTGTATTCTCACATGGTATCAGAGCTTTTGTGAGAAAATTATCGTTGTGCGTCATTTCAGCGGCATCTAGGAAGAAAGATCTCCTTGCCGTGCAATTTTCCGGCAACTTCGTTTTGTTCCCGAGGTTCATCACTGCAACAGTGGTACTGTACATATACTAGTACTCCATTAGATCTGAAATCTTGTGCGACCAAACCCCGAAAATTCTAGTCTCATCGGAACAGAAAAGTCAGTCACCATGCGTCTTTCCGATTGATGACTCAAAATTGATTTGCAATATCTCCTCATTGGTAAGTGTTGTGCGAAACCAACACTACCATCTTGTCCGGAAAAGTCAGGCGACAAAAGATCTTGTTCAGAAAAGTCAGGCGACAAAACCCCAGAAAGCCACTTGCGCGCCTCCACGTGCCGCTGGAACTAGGGTTCCAACATCTACAGTAACTTTTCCAACGCGTGTGAGCCATTCCGGCCACTTTTTGACAATACTTTTTCAGGACAACTTACTTGTCCCGTGATTCTAAGCCCACCCATATAAATTACATCAATTCTGAGTTCTGACAGCTTTTATTTTTTCCAGTGCACTTTTCCGGCTTGAATAGTAATTTCACGGCGTGAACAGTAACCTCCAGAAAAATTTCTGTTTTCTGGTGGTGTTTTAGAACCTATTATGTAGTGTGGAATTCGGTTTAGTCTCACTATTTTCAAATTTTTGTGGCGACCTTTCGGCCAACTTCTGTTTATCAGCAACCGCCTGGTTTTGTTGCTCAGGGGAGTTCTAGTGGTACATATGATTTGTATGCACCGACTTGAGGGGGTTGTTACTTAGTTATGTGTAAATGAATAGAATATGTCTTATTCCCATATGTAGTACTAGTAGAATCTGTCCTAGTTCCATATGTTGTAGGAGTAGAATATGTATTATATATATGGCTCATTGTATCATTTTTAAAAAAATAGATTTTTCTCCCGTGTATTCTCGCAATCTCATGTGTCATGGTCCATCCTCTTTGTTATTACCTTTTAGATGTTAGCTGAATCAGTGACATCGCTCTTCAGTGACTATTATATACTTCGTTAGGACTCAATTGAATTGGATGTTTAAAAGGTTGCTGGAAAATGTGTTCCTGAGAAAATTGCAGTAAAATCAAAAAAAGAGAAGGGAAGTTATTCTCTAGAATTCTTTGTTTGAAAGGAACTGAGTGTTAAATGATAAGAAGATCGTTTCCACTTACCACAAAAAACAAAAACAAAAAGGACGGACTATTTTCCTTTTTTCTCATTTGTAGGACTTTGGAGGAATTCTTACGTGGGGGAATGTTTTTAGCGCTTTTCTAACAACTTTATTTCTATCAAAATGAATAAGAAATTGTATGTAATAATTAACTTCCGGTACTTTGCTGTTGCTTTCCACCCAATTGAATGCTACCTATGTCACTATGTGCCTTATTGCAAGTAAGTTTGTGTTTTAAGGGGAATAAGGTTGTGCGGATGTTGGGTGTCTGTTGTTTTGGGAAACTCGTGTTTTGAGGCATTGCTTGGTTTCTGACTTTCTGCCGTGAGTCTTTACTTAGACAAGAGTATGGAGGTGTCTGACATTAAGCATGTCCTATCAGTCTGAGTTGAAGAGTGCAAGGGTTATCTGTTGTTTGACATGAATGCATTTGGCATATAATTAGTTGCTATATTAATGGGAAGTGTATCATGAATTTGGTCATTGGAGATATTCTACTATCTGTATTGTTGTTAAACTGTAAACGTAGCAGTCGTGTTGCTCTCATTTATAGTTTTATTGTACCTTATTAATGTTTTTTGATTTGGTTTTATTTTAGGCCCTTGGTATGGAGAGGTTAAAATCAGAACTTCAAGTGCGTGGGTTGAAGTGTGGGGGCACTCTGCAAGAACGTGCAGTCAGGCTTTTCCTACTCAAAACCACACCTTTGGAGATGCTTCCAAAGAAGTTGCTTGCTAAGAAATAATTGTGTGCTTGTTTTGTTTTGCTTTTGAAAAGCTGGTTGTAACTTGTAAACCCAAATGTTTAAGGGAAGTGTCAGCTTTTTCTCTGTTCGACGTACCATGTAGAATTGTAGATATGAGTGTATTTTACTGGGTTCCAGAACATGTTCCTAGAATGATGAATAGTAGTTCGCATTTTCAGAGCTATAAAAGGTTACTAATGTTGATTTTGTTTCGATATTTGTGAATTCAATGCGTATATGCATGACTGCACGATTCGTTTTACCAGAAGCTAACCACTACTGGTTTTTAGTACGAATACTACTATTAAAGCTACGTTAAGAATCATGATAAGTTTCCTATTGATAGTCTTTGGTTACATTCACAATTTTGTATGTCCATCTTTAGAAAAAGGGTTTTTTCCTCATTCGTTTGGAAGTGGAAGTAGATATTAAAAGGATACACAACCTAGGTAAATGCAATCGTTGAAACAAAATCATTGTGATAAGATGTAGGCAGGCAAGTTAGTTACATCAATTTCTCACTTGTCCATAGCTCTCATTACATTCTTTAAAGTGGTAGTTAATATTGAAGTTATAGAGTTTTTAAGGCACTCAATATTGGAGAATCAGCTCTTCACTAGCTCCTGAGGACACCTAAGGAATGTGTAGATTTGGTAGTTTAAAGGTTGAAATGGTGAAGAGAAGTTGCTGAAGTTTAAAAACCTTGTCGGAAGTCAATTTGGAGCATCATATAGTTGTAATCTTGAAGTGGTTGATTTCGCGCACAAAAAACTCTCCTGAATCAGGGAGATGAAGAGCTGCTGCCGTGCTTTGGATTATCACACCATAAAAGAAGTATACACTAATACACTTCAAATCCAAATAAATTGGGTTGATTTTTACTTATATGAATCCGTTGTATTCATTTTTCTTTATTGTTTTTCATAGTTTGACTATTTTTACACCCCTTCCCCTTTACCCTTTCTGAGCTGAGGATCTACCAGAAACAACCTCTCTGTCTTCTTAAAGGCAGGTAAGGTCTGCGTACACTCTCCCTCCCCTGACCCCACTTGTGGGATTACACTAGGTTGTTATTGTTGATGACGACTATTTTTACACTAATCATCTGTCTATTACAAATCCCTTTACTCTAAACTAGGGCCAGGTACATGTGAATCTAATATAGACAGAGTTCAGTACACATCAAATATGCTCTCGCGTTTATCGAAACGCATCAATTAGAAAGAAAAGCTCACAAATTGGAGCGGACTGCAGGATTTGGTCTCAATAGTTCGGAGTAACTACCATATATATACACACATACACACATATATATGATTCGAGCTGAAAGCACTGAAGCTAAAGCAGAAGAGCACAAGATCATGAATGAAGAGAATTTCTACAAACAGGACAAGTGCTATTCATTTCCAACCATTTATCAACACATTCAGCATGGAAGCAATGTTCACATTCAGGTATGCATCTCAGTGTTTCCCCAGCACTGTACTCAGCTAAGCATATTGAGCAAGTTATAGCATTAATTCCCGGAAGGCGCCGGCTTTCATCAAAAACCACTTTCGGGTAGGACTGAACCGTGGATTCATCAAGCCCTGCCATCTCAATCATTGGCATTGGTGCTAACCTTGCCATAGCGGCTGCAGCAGCAGCGGCCGTCACTTGTCGGTGATGCCTTAGTTCGAGAAAAATTCGACATGTTACGCAGATTAAACAGAGGAGGGATGGTAGAATGAGGGACACACCCACGAAAATGATCAAAATTGCTTCTGAACGTGAAGTCCTATCTGTCAATTCATGAAATTGATCATATCCATGGTAAAATCAATGATTAGCTATCACTTAATTCAATATCAACTACATGTATAAAACATTTATATGTGTCTGTGTGTGAGAGAGAAATAGAAGAGCTAAGCACTAACGTTAGCCTTAACCTTACGACTTTTCATCTAATTGACATTTCGTATACGCAAATGCGTTAGCTGTGATAGCTACACAACGCACATCAAAACATTCTAGGCACTTGCACTTACGGTAGTATAAAATACTTACAAAGTTAGATCACTTAAGAGGTAATTGAAGGTAATTTTTTATATAATAAACATTGATTATATTAGTGAGTTGAAATAAATAGGAGTACTAAATAAAACAACAACAACAACCCAATATAATCCCACAAGTGGGTTGGGGAGGGTAGTGTGTACGCAGACTTTATCCCTACCCTAGGGTAGATAGACTGTTTCCAATAGACCGTAGGCATCCATCCCTCCAAGAACTTCTCACCTTGCTCTTGGGGTGACTCGAACTCACAGCCTCTTGTAAAAAGTCAAAAGTGTTGTAAAAAGTCAAAAATTTAACCTGTTCTTGGGACATTGAGATGGGTGGTTTCTCCACTTGTTGTCATGTTACGATCTCTATATTTGTCAAGATGAACATCCCATGATAGTCGAAGATCTCCACGAAAACCAGATAACAAGAAGAAGGTGTAGTTCTGAGAAGAAGAAAGGTGAGAATATAGGAGCTTTCTTGGAAGACAATTAGAGGGATGTTGGAGTTTTAGTTCTTTATCGGTGTAGTTGATTTCTAGTATAAGAAAATCTCCTGAAAAAGGAATATTGAGTAGTGCATTGCCTTGATCAGTACACCTTAGAGAAAAGCAATTATTATAACCTGGATTTTGATCTTGATGTTTTTGGGATTGTAGTTGAAAAGGGTATCGTATGGTGAGATTCCCACAAATGGAAATGTTTGAAGAGAAATATGTTGTAGAACTACTAAGGGCAAAATGATGGAGAAAAAGAAAGAAGAAGAGACTCAGAGTGCCCATTGGTCTCATCTATGAAGATTTTGACTTTTTGGTGAAGAGAGAGAAATTAAGTTCACTAGTGATTTACCATAAGTACTCCTCCTTTCGCTTTTACTTGTCAAGACTTTGCACACCCCTTAAAAAATAATAAATGCAGTGCATAATTTATCATGACACTCATATTAATATATGCATAGTTTTAATAAATTTGAGAAAATGATTTGAAATGAGTAATTAATAACAAGAAAAAATAAATTATCTTATCTTGATATACTAAAAGTGACAAGTAAATGTGAAAATCTATATTTAGAACACTGGACAAGTAAAAGTGAACGGAGGGAGTATATCTCGACAAAAAAATAGCATATCTTAAAAAAAAACATAGGGGTCGTTTGGTAGAAGGTATTAGAAAAAATAATGTAACCATTAACTCTATGCATTACTAATACTTTGTTTGGTATAATTTTTTCAATATGTGTATAACTAATTATTAGTTATACATCATACTTGGCATTATTCTATGCATAAGTAATGCATAGAAAACCATGGCCTTACCAAGGCTATTAATGCATGCATTAGCATGGTTAAAGACAAAATTGTCCAAGTCCCTTAAAGCTAGAGAATATGGAGGGCATTTTTGTAAACAACTATTTTTCTTAAAAATTATGCAATGCAGTATAATTTTAATATACTACACCAAACAGTAGATAAAAAATAATATCTGCATAACTAATGATTGCATTACTAATCCATGCATTACTAATACACCTTACTCCGCACTATTCTTATACACCCTACCAAACGACCCCATAGTGTATCTCTCTAACGTATTATGTTTGGTCTTCTCGTGGGTCATTAGGGAGAATCAAGAAAAATAAAATTCTTGATTATCAAAACTTACGTGCAAAGCATAAAGTGAAAAGACATGTCACGTATAAGTGAATATTTTTTGCCCCTTCAGCTACAATTAAGTATCAAGCTATGCAAGAAAAAGAAAGAATCAAGCTTTTCATTTTGTAGAAGAGGAGAAGACTTTTGGCAATTTATTGTTTAAAGTACGTAGGAAAATCAGCTAAGAGTATATATTAATTTGAAGAAATGCAAGGGTCACTGTCCCTTGAGCTTTAAGAAAAAAATTCTACATTATTAAACTTGGCGATGGATTTAAAAAAAAAAAGGAACAAAAAGACACTCCTAAAACCTGGCCTGATACATAATACATTGAGCGAGTCAGAGGGTACATAATACATAATACGTGATTTTTCTTTCTTTTTCATAGTTAACTTTGAAGGTTCGACTCAATGATAATAAAGAAATAGGTTACTGAGACGTAGGGCCGTGCATAATTTGGTAAATAACGAATTATCGTACTAAAATCGAAAATTTTGGTATTTGGTATTCGGTATGGTAATTAATTTAAGTTTTTAAAAAAAAATAGTATTAGGTATGGTATTTGGTATTTTAAAATGAAATACCTTAATACTGATACTGTACCGAATATATATATATTATATTACACAATACATATTTTATTAATTATAACGTAAGTATAAGAAATCTAAAATTTTACGTTCCTTTACTCTCTAAGTCCATCAATTAACTCTAAGCAACTAACAAGACATTTCTATATGTTTTCTCTCTCTAGGTTGGTATATGCTGGTTTTGGACAAAACTTTTGTCAACAACGTTTTTAGTTCTATATTTTTGTGATGACCCAAAGGGTCATCTTATGTTTTAGAATTTAATTATGCGCTCTTTAGCGTTAAAAATCTCATTTTTTAGCCTCCTCGATTTACGTGCACAGTCCGGGCGTGATTTTCCGAAAGCTTTTATGTTGAAAATGAGGAAATAATAATTTTTGGCCTTAAAGTGGATTTGAAATTACTTCGGTCAACGTTTTGAGTAAACGGACCCGGATACGTATTTTGACGGTCCCGGTGGGTCCACAGTAGAATATGGGACCTGGGCGTATGCCCGGAATCGAATTCTGAGGTTCCTAGCTCGAGATATGAATTTTTGATTAAAATTGAAATACTGAAATTATAATGGTTTAAAGATATTTTGTTAATGTTTGATCTTGTTGGTATCTGGTCCTACTTTGGTTCTGGAGCCCCGTACATGTCCGTTATAATATTTATACCTTATCTGTGAAATTTGGCGAGAAACAGAACTGATTTGACGTGATTCAGACCTCCGGTTGAGAAAATAAGAATTTTAAAGTGTTCTTGAGAATCTCATATGTTTTGGTGCTAAATTTTTAGTTTTAGGTATTATTTTTGTGATTTGATCGCACGAACAAGTCCGTATGATATTTTTACACTTGTGTGCATGTTTGGTTTGGACCCCCGAGGCCTCGGATGAGTTTCGGATAGGCTACGGGATATTTTGGGCTTGGAAAATCTGGTGTAAATGGTTGTATTTGGTGTCTGATCCATTGTTCTTCGCGATAGCGTAGTCACTCTCGCGATCGCGAAGGAGAACTAGGTTGGGAGGAAATTTTCTTCTTCGCGAACGCGGAGCATTAGGGGCGTTACCCTTCGCGAACGCGACCAGTCTCCCCGCGAACGCGATGGCTTAAGGACCTGGGAGAGGGGAATTAACGATACTCTTCGCGAACACGACACTTGGCTCGCGAACGCGTATGCTGGGGGGAGTAAGCCTTCGCTAACACGAAGAGTATCTCGCGAACGCATAGGCCTTTGGGCCGCTGTCTTTCACGATCGCGACAGGCCCTTCGCGAACGCGAAGAAGGCCTGTCTAGTGATTTTAAAACAGACAAAAAACGAGATTTCTTCCCAAATATCATATCTCTTTCATTAGAACTCGACCTGGGGCGATTTTGAAGAGGGAATTCAACACCAAATCATAGGTTTGTACTCTTTAACTCGTTTTCTTCAATTTCCATCATCACCCATTAAATTCCTAGTCCTACATCTTGTTCTTTCATGGTAGAAATTAGGAATTTTGGGAGAATTGGGGGGTTCGCAAATTTGGGAATTTAGACCTCGATTTGGGTCGAATTCCGGAACTAATTACATATTCGGGCTCAGGGGTGAATGGGTAAATGGATTTTGGTCCGAGCCTCGAGTTTTGACCAAGCGGGCCCAGGGTCTATTTTTTGATTTTTTGGGAGAAATGTTGGGAAATCAAAATTTATGTACTGAAATTGATTTCTTTAGCAATATTTGATGTTATTAAGTGAATTATGGCTAGATACGAGTGGGTTGGAGGTGGAATCCAGAGGAAAAGCGGTACTTGAGCAGTGAGTGGCACGTGGATCGAGGTAAGTGTTGTGTCTAACCTTGACTTGAGGGTTTAGGAACCCTTGCCTTATCGTTATGTGATAAATCATGTGAGGTGCGTACACGTGACGTGACGAGTACCTATGCTTCGCCAATTTACCTGTTTTACTTATTTTCTTCCGTTCTCCTTATATTGTTTCTCCTTGCTTTACTTGTTACATGTTTAATTGTAATTCCATGCCTAATTCTTACCTGTTAAAAATGTGCTCCATTGTTGAAGATATTTGTTACCCCCCTAGAATTATTGTTCGCCCTTTATTGGCTTAAGTTGTTCTTGTTGGCATCTTTTGTGATATACTGATTTGGTCTCACTGAGTAGTATTAATGTTGACCCATGTCACTGCATAAGTTTTGAAGATTGACAAAGGCTGACCAGTTGAACCAAGTCCATCAGGGCACACATCTTGGAACTGAATAGCTGGCACATGAACCGTATATGCATAAGAGATATTCGTGATTGTGACTTATCAATGAACCAAGAGATTGTCTCCTAATGCGAAAAGGTTGCAAACTGATGAGAGAATAGAAGTTGAATTCAACAAGGAGAAGTAACAAAGGAAGGAAGTTGAGTTTAATTCGAATTCTTTCTCCCAGGAAGAGTCGAACTAGAATTGATTGACAAACTCAACTACTGACTCTATAAATACTCGAAGTATTTCTGCTGGAATTTTGGACGCACGAGTACTGAAGTGAATCAAGATCTGAAAGAAAAATTCCCAGTTATTTTGCAAGCAGATTTAGTGTGCGATACGAAGGCTACAGTTCAACTAGAAGAAACAGTTTCATCGTTTGTATGTTGAGTCTAGTTGATGTGTAGTAGGAGTTTTAACATTGTATCTTTTCAGCTTTCATAGAAGCAATTGTAATAGTTACACATTGTTCAAGTTAGAGTTAGCTTGAAATCTGTAGAAATTAGCTAGAGGCTAGTTGATACAAAGAGGATTAGAGTTAGTCCTAGGATTACAAAAGAGTTTATTTTGTAAGTCCGTTTGGCTCAGAGTTTTTAGTGAAGTGTTTGAGCAAATCCTACTGAGGAGTAGGTCGTGGTTTTTTCACCTTTTGAGCCAGGTGTTTTCCACGTAAAAATCTCTGTGTCTTTACTTTACTGCTTTATTATTCCGCAACAGTAGAAAGTAGTACACCAAGAAGAACCAGGTTCTTCTTATTAGACAGCACTCGAAAATTGGGTACTGCACAATTAACTTATATTATTGTGTAGTATTGAAGTCTAAAACATCAATTGGTATCAGAGCAGGTTATCCTTTAAAAGGCTAACACCTTGGAAAAGATCAGGATGAGTGCACCACCTGGGAACTGGGAAGGTCAATCAATCGCAAGGCCACCACTCTTCAATGGACAGTACTATTCTTGGTGAAAAAATATAATGAAGGACCATCTCATTGGAGAGGACTATGAACTATGGGACATAGTCATTGATGGACCCCTTGCAACAATGAAGAAGACTGTTGAAGGTGTAGATGTACCTAAGACTAGGGCTGACTGCACGGCTGAAGATTTGAAGAAATGGGAGAAGAATGCCAAGGCCAAGAAGTGGCTAGTATGTGGACTAGGTCCTGATGAATACAGTAGAATCCAAAGCTGCACAACAGCCAAGGAAATCTGGGACACTCTACAAGTAGCCCATGAAGGAACACCTCAAGTTAAAAGGTCTAGAGGTACACTACTATACTCTCAGTATGAAAACTTCACTATGAAAGAAGGAGAGACTATTCAGGAGATGTACACAAGGTTTACAACCTTGACCAATGAACTCAAGTCTCTTGGAAGAATCATACTTGAAGAAGACAAGGTAGAGAAGATCTTGACAAGGGTTTTGCCTATCTCCTGCGAAAGCAAGATCACTGCTATACAGGAATCCAAAAATATGGCAACCCCTAGACTGGATGAGTTAAATGGAAATCTCACTGCTTATGAACTCAGAAGGCAAACCATGAAGATGGATGCCCCAAAGAAGGAGAGAAGTCTAGCACTGAGGATCACTGAAGGAGCAGATCTGGAGGAGGATGAGATGGCCATGATCACTAAAGAATTTAGAAACTTTCTCATGAGGAAGAAGGGCATCTCTAGGGGAGGAAACTTCAACAAGGCAAAGGCACCAGAAAGGCCAGCTAATGAGGGATGCTACAAGTGTGGAAAAACTGACCATCTCATCAAAAACTGCCCTCAGTGGGAAGTAGAATAGAGGAAGGAGAGATATGAAAGAAAGAACAGGAAGAAGGAACTGGTCCAACCCAAGAAAACCACTACAAAGGCTATGGTTGCTGCTTGGGGGGAAAGTTCAGATGAAGAATCAGAAGATGGTGAGACAGAAGATCAGGCTCTCATGGCAATTGGAGAATCTGATGAGGAGACTTATGACGAACCAGAGGTAAGTATCTCACAACTTAAAACTAAAATAAAGTTTTTATCTAAGGAGAAACACTCTGAGTTGCTACTTGACTTCATAGATGATTCTGAGGAAACAACCAAAGAGAAGGATCTACTATCTAAAGAGTGTGCAATGCTAAAAGCAGAATGCATGGACCTGGAAATAAGGGTCAGTGAATCTGAAAAGAAAAACACTGTCTTGATGAACCAGGTCCATCCACTCGAAACTGAAATCCTAGAACTAAAATCTGAAAACTTAAAGTTAAGACTAGGATCCAGTAAAAAGGTGGTTGATCACTCTCATGCAATGTTAGAAGAAGACTTAGGAAAACTAAAGGATAAAATGTATGCCAATGATGAACAGATAAAATCTCTTAAAGAAGAGCTTGGCAAAGTCAAACATGAATTTGATAGAACATGCAAATGTAATAAGTCTTCTGATGCATTAACTTGCCTTCAAGAGAATCACAGTAGCAACCAGAGAGGGCTTGGTTTTGGGAGTCAATTTCCTAAGTGGGATCCCAAAAGCAAGTATCTCACTCTCCCTGAAAATAAAATATGCACCCATTGTGGGAAGACTGGCCACTACAAATATAAGTGTGTTGTAAAAGAGCAGGCCAGTCAGAAAAATGAGAGATTCGTTAAAAAGAAGTACTGGCTACCAAACTGGGCCAGAAAAAATCTGATTCATCCATTCTCTCATAGAAAAGGACCCAAACTAGTTTGGGTTCTTAAAACTAACCCCTGATTTTCTTTTGTAGGTACAAGTGAAGGGAAGCAGCCTAATTCGGTTTTTGGATAGTGGCTGCTCTAAGCATATGACAGGGAATAAGGAACGGTTCCTTTCACTTGAAAACCTCAAAGGAGGAAATGTCTCCTTTGGAAACNNCAATGGCTTGAAATATAGCCTAATCAGTGTGTCACAACTGTGTGACAGAGGTAACCTTGTCGCTTTTACTTCCACAAAATATTTTGTGATCAATCTGCTTACTGACAAGATTGTTTTGCAGGGAAAGAGAATGAACAATATCTATGTCATTGACTTGTCCACACTGTCTGACAATGAAATCACTTGCCTTAGTGTGTTGGACCAGTGATCCCCTCCTGTGGCACAAAAGACTTGGTCATGCAAGTCTGACTCAACTTACCAAGCTAGTCTCTAAGGAATTAGTGGTAGGACTCCCTAACATTAAGTTCAAGGAAGACAAAGTTTGTGAGGCATGTGCAAGGGGGAAGCAGGTAAGATCTTCTTTCAAAAGTAAGAAAATGGTCAGTACCACCAGGTCGTTGGAACTGGTTCATCTGGATCTGTGTGGTCCAATGAGAACTCTGAGCAGAGGTGGTAAGAAATATGTGATGGTGTTAGTTGATGATTACTCAAGGTTCTCATGGACCTTATTTCTGGAATCTAAGGATGAAGCATTTGATATGGTTATCACATTTGTTAAGAAAACTCAAAATCAGTTAGGACATCAACTAACATCAATAAGATCTGACCATGGTACTGAGTTTGAGGATGCTAAGTTTGCTGAGTTCTGTGAAGAACATGATGTTAATCACAATTTTTCTGCTCCTAGAACCCCACAGCAAAATGGGGTTGTTTAAAGGATAAACATAACTCTTGAAGACATGGCAAGAACCATGCTTCTATCAAGCAAACTACCTCACAGCTTCTGGGCAGAAGCAATTAACACTGCATGTTATATTATCAATAGATGCATGACCAGACCTCTGGTAGAGAAAACTCCCTATGAATTACTTAAAGGGAGAAAGCCCAACATATCCCACCTTAGGGATTTGCAAGTGTTATGTGCATAATAATGGAAAAGTTTCTATAGGAAAATTTGATCCCAAAAGTGATGGAGGAGTGTTCTTGGGATACTCAACACATAGCAAAGCTTATAAAATATACAATAAAAGAACTATGTGTGTAGAAGAAAGTGTACATGTTGTCTTTGATGAAACTAACACTCTTTCTGAGAGACAGGAACCAGAAGACGAGGAGCTTGGACTGGTAAGGAGCAATGACCACATTGAAGCACCTATGGCAGATGGAACAGGTGATGGACCAGGTCCAACAACCCCACGCAACACGATAGGGGGAACTCTACATGAAAATCCTGGCCCTGATCCTGTTCCACAACTACAAGACAACATGGAACAATCCAGAAATGAAAAACTGGTACTCAAACCACACAGATATCAGAACTCTCACCCTCTTGAGAACATCATAACAGACTTGAGATCTGGAATCAAAACTAGATCCTCCTTGAAAAATCTGTGTGCGTTCGATGCATTTCTATCCTTGATTGAACCAAAGAACATTGCTGAAGCCCTGCAAGATGCTGACTGGGTAACTGCCATGCAAGAAGAGCTGAATCAATTTGAGAGGAGTAAAGTATGGCACTTGGTACCCAGGCCACTAGACAGATCAGTAATTGGCACCAAGTGGGTCTTCAGGAACAAGCTCGATGAGGATGGAACTGTTACAAGAAATAAGGCAAGACTGGTTGTTCAAGGATACAACCAAGAAGAGGGAATTGACTACTATGAGACCTTTTCCCCTATGGCACTATTAGAGGCAATCAGACTTCTTATAGCATTTGCTGCACACATGGAATTCACTCTTCATCAGATGGATGTCAAGAGTGCCTTTCTTAATGGCTATTTGAAGGAAGATGTAATTATAAAACAGCCTCCTGGCTTTGAAAGCAAAGAGTCACCTAATCATGTATATAAACTTGACAAGGCTCTCTATGGTCTCAAGCAAGCACCTAGAGCTTGGTACGAGAGATTGTCAAAATTCCTG
>ML280422.1:25908-76540 GCA_005239495.1 Nicotiana undulata
TAATGGGGAGTGAATTTGAAATGAGTATGATGGGTGAGCTAAACTTCTTCTTATGCTTACAAATCAAGCAAAACCCACATAGAACAATGATTCATCAACAAAAGTATGTGAAAGAACTCCTCAAGAAGTTCAAGATGGAAGATTCAAAGGAAATAGACACCCCCATAGCCACAACTACTAAATTGGATGTGGATGAACCTGGTCCATCCTTTGATCAGAAGGTATACAGAGGAATGATTGGGTCTCTACTATATCTCACTGCCAGCAGACCAGATATTGTGTTTAGTGTGGGACTATGTGCTAGGTTTCAGGCAAATCCAAAGGAGTTCCACCTCACTGCAGTGAAGAAAATTTTGAGATATTTGAAAGGCACCACTGATTTGTGCCTTTGGTATCCTAAAGGTAGTAATTTTGACCTTGTAGGATATGCTGATGTTGATTATGAAGGTTTCCTGGTTGACAGAAAAAGTACTTCAGGCATGGCTCACTTCTTAGGCTCTTGCCTTGTGTCTTGAGCCACAAGGAAACAAAATTCAGTAGCTCTGTCTACTGCTGAGGCTGAATATGTGGTTGCAGCCTTGTTGTGCTCAGTTGTTGTGGATTAAGCAACAACTCATGGACTTTGGTATAGATATGGGATGCATTCCTATTTTCTGTGATAACACGAGTGCCATTAGTATGACGAAGAACCCGGTTCATCATAAGAGATCTAAGCACATAGATGTTAGACACCACTTCTTTAGGGACAACTATGAAAAGGGAATGATCTCAATTGAATTTTGTGCTACTGATAAGCAAATTGCAGATATCTTCACCAAAGCACTGAGTAGGGAGAATTTTGAGAGAAACATGCTTGAATTAGGGATGATAAAGATCACCTAATTGGAAAAACAAAATGAAAAAAAAAAATAAAAAAATATTCTTGTTGGCTAGAAAATTCTAATTAGGTACTTAATCAGATTAATAATTGCTCAGCATCATCTCTTTATTGCCATACTATTTTGCCATGTATTAATATGATTCCCTGGATACTAATAATGTTTATCTATTTTTGTAAATTGGGGCAATTTAAAAGATTTCTAACAGGATGAACCTGGTTCATCCATGCTGATTCATCTGACTGACGAGGTACGTTCTCTTCTCCATATATTAATTCAATTACAGTCATACATGAGCAGGATTCTTTCCATAATTGGTTCAAATTCAAATACTTCGTACTTACCCAAATTGAACCAGTTTCAATAAGTCCCATCTTCACTTAAGTAGCCTAGTTTTAGGGGGAAATTAAATGTCTAATCAATGTCAGTCCTTCGGCGATTATACTCCTAATTGAGTAAATGTTCTGCAGTTGTAATCTCCCCAGCCACATCTTATATAAGGGTCATCATTACTCTTTTCTTCATAAATCAACTGTCGAACCAAGTTCAACTCATTCCAAATCCAAAACTGCTTGCTCGCCTTTTTCTTCCTAACATCACATAATCATGTCTTCATCGCCACCTGCTTCTTCTTCTACTTCATCACTTAATCGTGATTATGATGGTGGAAATTCTGAGTCTGAATCTAACTCTCCATCTGTATACAGTTCTCAATCACCAGAAATCTCATCAACCCCTGAAAATACACCCATTCCTGAACATATTCCAAACCCTACTCCTACCCCCAAGAATCGTCGTGTCAAAGTACTTGCCCGGAAAACTGTTGCTTCTGGGACTAGGGCAAAATTCTTGGAAGATCTTATTGAAGCGGACAAAGGTTCTAAGACAGATTCGTCCAGTGAATCTTTTAAATCAGCCAACGAGGAAGACGCACCTGGTTCAACCAGCTCTGAGAAAGGTAATCCTGAAATTAATTCTGAAGCTGCTTCTGCTGATAAAATATTCGTGTTGGTTGGATCTATTATTGATGTTAAAGTGTCAAGTAGGCAGAGGGGTGGTAGAAAAAAAAGAATTTCTGAGAGAGAGGGAAAAGAAGTTGAGAAGAGATCTGGGGGGGGTGGTACCACGCTGGTTATCTATGGTCACATTCCTGAAAATGTTGGAGAAAACGTCACAGAGTTAGGGGGAAGTACAGTTGAGGAGGATGCAGCAGGTCTTGCAAGTTTGAAGAAAGGCACAGATGAACCTGGTTCATCTGGGGAGGAAACATTGGCTAAAAGGCTGAAGAAATTGGGGGAGTCCTATAACCCCAAGAAAAGGAGGACTCAAAAGTCCAAGAAGGCAACTCACCCAGTTCCTTCCAAGAAGAGGAAAGTTTCTGAAGCTGCTGGAGTTTCTGCTCAAAAAGTACGAGCTACTCGTAGCACAGTGAGAGATGAAGAAGAGAAATTGGAAAAGGCTCTGCAAGAGAGCAAGAAAAAGAGGGCAGCAAAGGGAAAAGCAAAAGTTGGAGAACCTGTTGAGGCTGTTGTTATTGAAGAAGAGACGTTGCACCTGGTCCAGCAAGAGGAGAAACTGGCTCCAATTGTGGTTAGGACACCAAAACCCAAACAGGCTAAGGCTTCTTTAAAGAAGTCAGCTGTTGTGTCCGCTGCAACTCCAAGCACCGTCAAAAGGACCAGGTCCAAGCCAAAGAAAGTAAAAATTGTTGCTAAGAAGGATGATGATGCAGACTGGAGTGGAGAGAAGGAGAAGGAAATATGAGAGGTGACTGACAGAGTTACCATGTTTGGAAAAAAAGAATTCTGAAGGGTAAGCTGATGAAGGATCTAGATGAGACTGGAATGCAGTATTTGCTGGGAACTCTAGAGGTACAGGGCTGGAAGGATATGGTCCTTCGTATGGAAGGCGGGCTGGCAAGAGCTGAGTTGGTAGAATTCATGGGGAATGCGATTGTCAAGAACGGCAGGGTCACATCAATGGTCAAAGAAATTGAAGTTTCTTTTGATACTAAAGAACTGGGTGTTATTCTAGACATACCAGCTGAGGGATATGAGGACTACACAAGGCAAAGATGGCCTTGTCTAGATGGGATGGCCTCAGCAATTAACATCACCAGGTTCTTCAGCGATAATGAGAAAGAGATTGAACCCAGGCATGTCTACAAGAGTGAAATGAAGCTAGAACACAAGCTATTCTTCGAGTTCGTCATCAAGTTTCTACTGCCCATACAAGAAAGAAGGCACATTGCCAACTATATGGATATGACCTTGATGGGATGCTTGTACAGGGGAAGGTAAATAAATTGGCCAGCTTTCATCATCCAACTCTTGGATAGAGTTGTGAATGGAACAAAAGCTCATGCAATCCCATATGGATTTATTATGACAGTTGTGCTTGCTCATTTTGGGGTTCCAGTGAAGAAGGATGAAATGGCGACTGCCAAGAATTATTTTGGGAAGGAAACTTTGCTATCATGTGATTATATTGTCAATGTTCCTATGGATGAACCCGGTTCATCTAGGAAGCAGCCAGTCAACAGCAAAGTAAGAACTCTGGAGCAGGAAAGTGAGATTAAGGATATGGAGATCCTTCGTTTGAAGTCTCGTATGATTGAGGTTGAAGATGAGCGGGATGCTCTCAGGACTGAATTAGCAAAGGAGAAAGAAAAGAACGAGGGTGTTCTTAAGCAGATGTTTTCTCTCCTACAATCCAAGACCACAACCTCCTCTGCACCTTCCCATCCTTAGGCTATCCAGAGCTTCCCCATAACCTTTCAAGTGCCCAGTTCGGGACGTGTTTCTGTCTTGTTAAACTTGTTTCTATCTTTTTCTGTTTTTTGCTCATGGTTGGTTTGTTTTTGTTTTACTGTATGGTGTTTGATAATCATTACTAATCAATGAATTTTGCTTCTAAATATTGACTTGTCTCAATTTCTTATTTAGCTAACATTTATTGGATTCTTGTGTTGATTAATCATGCTTTGCACCTGCAGTTGCCTCAATGGCCATGAGTAATAATTAATCAATCTGGTAAGTGTATCATTTTGCAATCTTTTCGATGATGCCAAAAGGGGGGAGATATGTGTTGTTGTGCTGAATTTGTGATATTTATAACCTAATGAACCTGAGTTCTCAATGATTAATGCTTAAAATCGTACAAAGTATTTGAAGTGTATACATGATTAAGCACAGAGTTTGTCATCATCAAAAAGGGGGAATTTATTGACCCATGTCACTGCATAAGTTTTGAAGATTGGCAAAGGCTGACCAGTTGAACCAGGTCCATCAGGGCACACATCTTGGAACTGAATAGCTGACACATGAATTGTATATGCATAGGAGATATTCGTGACAGTGACTTATCAATGAACCAAGATATGGTCTCCTAATGCGAAAAGGTTGCAAATTGATGAGAGAATAGAAGTTGAATTAAGCAAGGAGAAGTAACAAAGGAAGGAAGTTGAGTTAAATTCGAATTCTTTCTCCCAGGAAGAGTCGAACTAGAATTGATTGACAAACTCAACTACTGACTCTATAAATACTCGAAGTATTTCTGCTGGAATTTTGGACGCACGAGTACTGAAGTGAATCAAGATCTGAAAGCAAAATTCTCAGTTATTTCGCAAGCAGATTTAGTGTGCGATACGAAGGCTACAGTTCAACTAGAAGAAACAGTTTCATCATCTGTATGTTGAGTCTAGTTGATGTGTAGTAGGAGTTTTAACATTGTATCTTTTCAGCTTTCATAGAAGAAATTGTAATAGGTACACATTGTTCAAGTTAGAGTTAGCTTGAAATCTGTAGAAATTAGCTAGAGGCTAGTTGATACAAAGAGGATTAGAGTTAGTCCTAGGATTACAAAAGAGTTTAATTTGTAAGTCCGTTTGGCTCAGAGTTTTTAGTGAAGTGTTTGAGAAAATCCTACTGAGGAGTAGGTCGAGGTTTTTCACCTTTTGAGCCAGGTATTTTCCACGTAAAAATCTTTGTATCTTTACCGTACTGCTTTATTATTCCGCAACAGTAGAAAGTAGTACACAAGAAGAACCACGTTCTTCTTATTAGACAGCACTCGAAAATTGGGTACTGCACAATTAACTTATATTATTGTGTAGTATTGAAGTCTAAAACATCAATTAATTTTATAGAGTTTTATTTATTATATGGCTCCCGGTTGCCTTGTTCTAAATTTTAAGTGTTGGTAAGGGCCTTGTGTTAATTTTATGAAACTTCGGTACACTGTGTATAATTTATTATGATATAGTGGGATCGGGTTGCACGCCGCAACAGGAGGAATAATGGAGGATTGATGAAAAGGAATACGGGTGAATATCAGTATTCGGTGGGATCGGGTTACACGCCTCGACAGAAGCAATAAGGGTGGATTGATACGGAGTAATAAGGGTGAACTATTATGTTGATATTGATATATAGTGGGATCGGGTTGGGCGCCGTATATATATATATATATATATATATATATATATATATATATATATATATATATATATATATATATTGTTACTATCATTGTTATCGTCACGGAGGAATAAGGGAAGATTTGGTGTTGTCTGGTGGGATCGGGGTGCGCGCCGCATCAATATATGTGTTTATGTATTCTTCTCTGACTGTGTAAGTTATTCGGTGGTTTTACAATTCGCCTAAGGATTGGTTATAGCTTGATATTGATAAGACACTGGAGTTATGTATTTATTCCTTCAATTTACTGCTATTAAATTATATTGTTATCCTTTTCTACCCTATTATTTATTGTTTGTAGCATATATTGTGGGTGTCCCGCCATAGCCTCGTCACACCTTCGTCGTGGTTGGGCTCGGCACTTACCAGTACATGGGGTCGGTTGTACTGATACCGCACTCTGCACTTTCTGTGCAGATTTCGGAGCAGGTAGTGACTGATTGAGAGATTGGCTCAGGTTCACAGTTCGGAGACCCAAGGTAGTCATGTTGGCATCCGCAGGCCCTGGCATCTCCTCCTACATATCTTCTTTACTGTTTTTCCTTTATTTCTGAAACAGTTGTAAAATTTCTTTTAGACAACTGATTGTAGAAAAATCATAGTAGTTTCGTGAATTGTAACACCGGATTTCTAGGTAGAAGTAGTACGTAATGACATCGATATCTATACATATTTACAGTTATTTCGCTTTATTTTGCTTGTTTATTTATAATTACTAAAAATGGAAAGAAATGGCTAAATAATCTCTAATGTTGGTTTGCCTGGCAAGTGTGATGTTAGGCGCCATCACGATCCCGGTGGTGGGAATTTTGGGTCGTGACAACTTTTGAGTACTTTAGTTAAGAATATTATTGTCTATGACTCTATGCACTAGTTCAAACCGAATAAACCGAAGTTACCGAACCGAATAAATCGAAACCGAAAGGAAAAAAGCCGAACCATACCGAATTTAATTAGGTATGGTATTGGTATAGTATTTTACGAAACCGAATAGCGAAAATACCGAACTGAAATATTTAAATACCGTATCGTACCGACCGACGAACACCCTAGTGATACGTGAACTAGTAAACACTATTTATCTATAGGGACTGTACATATTAATATTTGATTAATGTTGAAGAAATTAAATCTAATAGAAGCATATGGATCACTTATTACCATCTGCTTTACATATGATCCAACTATTAGTATTGGGTTTGTACTTGGAACTCTGGCGCTTGCTAAAGCTTGATTATTTCGATCCAAACACATAACATCAACGGGTAGCAAAACAATACGCGTTTAAGAATTAAAAATTTAGTCCAAATATAAGGTTATCCAATTAATATAAGTAACAGATTCCTTCTAATATCAAGGACTATATTTGCCGGTTAACTTAGGGGAAGTGCACAGTTAGCCATTAATAAGACATGTATTTACTTTTAAGCCACTATTTTAGCTATTGCTTTAATAAATTTTGCCCGCCCGCCCGTACAAAAATACCCTTCTGCTCATAAAGTTCAGGACCAAGTGTCCTTAACTTATGAGCTTGTTACTGTAAGTTCAGGACTAGTTGTCCTTAATTTATGAGCTTGTAAGTCTAAATTTAAGACTACTTGTCCTTAACTTTTGAACTTGTAACTTTAAATTCAGGACTACATGTCCTTAACTTTTGAACTTGGAACTCGAAGTTCAGGACTACATGTCCTTAATTTATGTGCTTGTAACTCTAATAGCCCGTTTGACCAACCTTCTAAAATCAGCTTATTTTGAGAAGTGTTTTTCTCAAAAGCACTTTTGGTGAGAAGTAGTTTGTGTTTGGCTAATTAATTTGAAAAGCACTTTTAATCAGTAATTAGTGATTGGTCAAGCTTTTGAAAACTGCTTCTAAGTATATTTTTCTCAAAAGTGCTTTTGGAGATAAGCTATTTTTTTCTGCTTCTCCAAAATTGCTTCTGCTTCTCCTCAAAAGCACTTTTTTCCATCCAAAAGCTTGGCCAAATACCTCAATTTTTGGCCAAAAGTGCTTTTGACCAAAAAAAAGAACTTTTGGCCCAAAAAAAAGCTTGGCCAAACATGCTATAAATTAAGGACCAATTCCATTCAACAATGCATGCATCAAGAAGAATCAAAACTCCACCTACAGAGAGTGGGTGAATTCTCGTTCAAATACTTCCTCCTTTCCTCAACGGGCAAGTCAAAGAACTTATGTCCAGCTTCTAACACATTCTCAAGAACTTCAACATGAATACCATGATTAATGATCTGAAAGAAACCCTATTTCTCTGATGCATCACATATTGATTCTGCAACTTTTGGGTCATCACAATTTGAGAGATCAATAATGGGTATCGAACTTGAAAGAGAGAAGCGAAGGTTTTGGAAGAAAAGCAATGGAAGAAAGGGTAAAAATATCTTTTCATATTAATCTTAATAGAGTAGTGGTTATTTTTGCTCAACATTAGAATTGTTGGATAAAAAATAAATACTACCTTAAATGTGGCTACCCAATGCCATTTTTACTTTAACTTATGTTTTTTTCTCACAACTACTGTGGCAAAAAAAAAGCCAACTACTAATTTAACAACCCAGTCCGCTAGTAAAATGCTCCTGGCCCAGGTCCAGCCCTTACATGTTTAAAATGCGTCACTAGGGTTTAAGATTTGTTAACTTATATATCCATTATCCCTTTTATATTTTGCCGATTGGGACTATGTCTAAAGCTTGTGGTGTTGTATCAATTGCATACACCTCGAACCAAGAGTATCACTCGCCAAACTTTGTCGGAAATTTTAATTATAATTATTCTATCTTCCTAAACAAAATACTCCAATATGTATACCATAGACGGTACTATCGAAAATAACAAAAAAGTAAACATCAATTTGGAACATAAAATAAGCTTTAGAATTCCATTGATCCAAGTTTATGTATAAGTCGAATTATGACAACAGATCGATACAGCTCGATGTGAAAGAAAATTGTGATGAGCTACAAATTGGAGACGAGGTTATCATTATGCATTTTGGAGAAGAGGAGAGACTTTCGGCAAACAGGGCAAGTAGTATTCATCTTCAACCACTTATCAACACAATCAAGATGGAAGCAATGTTGGCATTCAGGCATACACTTTGCTATTTCTCCTGCTAAGTACTCAGCCAAACATATAGGGCAACTTGATTCGTTCTTACAAGCCGGAAGAAGTTGCCGGCTTTCACCAATAACTACTTTCGTGTATGACTGAATCGTAAACTCATCAAGACCCCCGCCGGTGCCGGTGCCGTCCGCCGCTGATTCGCCGGCGGTTTGTTGATGTTGCCGGTGAATGCCTTCAACGCGAAAACGAAATACTATACAGACTACTAACAATATGGAGGGTACAACAAGACATAGCGCAACTAGTAGGACGAAGATGATTAATTGATGAGTTGCCATTGATTCTGGAATATTCAGCTAAATCGCATCCTTATATATATTTATTACCAGCCAGATGAGACCACCAATATACCATGTATTATATAAGTCAACTAGTTATGATCATGTACTAGTTGTTAAAAGTTTTTAGTACAATAATGTGCAATGCTAGCAATATTATATCATCCAGTTGAGATTCTTTTGTTGTTGTGTGACACTCCAAACCGAATCGGAGAATCGCACCAAATCAAAAAACTAACGGATTAAAAAATTTAATTAGATTTGATTTGACTTGGTTTAGTATTGAGTAAAAAAAGTTTGAACCAAACCGACATATATATTGAATTTTCTTTAAAAAAATATTGAAATATTTGGAATATTCTCGTGTGTTAATCTTGAAAGCGTACATGAACGAAAATTATTGTTAGACGATTAAGAAAATAACTATAATGTGTTACTAAAAAATTTTCTCATTAAAATATTTTAATAGATAATATGTTTGTCAATTTTTTCATATTTACTAAACATATATTCACTTATCAAAACTTTATCTATAACTTTAACAAAGTAATGTTGGAATAATATTCATGTAACAAAAAAAATAAAAACCAGAAAAACTCCACAAAACTGAACCAATCCAACCAAACCGATATAGTTGACTTAGTTTGACTTTGATAAAAATCGAATCAACCCGGTATTGTAATTGGAAAGTCAATTTACCCCGGCCACATTTTTTTTTTATTTAAGTCTTTTGAGATTTGACAATTACAGAGAACTCGCTCATCCTGCCCCACTCTCCACCCCTTCTCCTCCCCCCACCTTTTTTTCTTTTAATTTTATGGAACGATTTAACTACAATTAATCAGTCCGATGCAAAATTGGGACGAGAGTTTAATCTTGAAGACGGAGAATCACCAATTAAATGGTAGACTATAGATTTCCATCTAAAATAAAGAAGTTTAACTAAAACATAAGGAAAAATTAGCTTGTTTCGTAGATTATAATAATTGGAAGAATGTATTTGTATCTACAATTTGAAATTACGAAGCAACTCTCTCGAAAGATAAATGCGTTAGTAAACTGTAGCGAAATCACTAGAAATAAAATACTTAGATTGTAACCTTTATAGCGATAGCGCATCAAAAGAAATCTTTCGATCAAAAAAAAAGGGGGGAAAAGACCGGCCCTTATTTGGATAATCACAATTAGTAATCAAAATAAGAACTCAATTATGTTGCATAATGAAAAGGTCACATCCCTCTTAATAGCAATTAATATATCTATGTTGTCGTCATCAGAAAGTTTCCAACTTGAGGGACAATCTTCATCACCAGACTTGAGGAAACAAAAATAAACTAATAGGAGTATACAGTATATATGTATGTTCAGGTGCGGATCTACGGTATCGGGTATGTGTTTCCGGGAACCCAGTAACTTGTTGGGATCGAAATAACATGGTGCATGCGGAAACTAACAATACAAAACTTGATGAACGATAAATCATGACGACAAAAGAAAAATATATTAAACTAAACATAATAGTTTATAATTGTTTGATCAATTGATCTACATATGATAAAACTAATATAAAAGAAGAAAAACTATCGAGTGAAAAATCTCCCCCTAAACAAAACTCTTTAATGACTACATTGTGGATGCTTTTGTTATTTTTTGTGAGAAGTAGAGATCCTTAATTTATAGATGTGCAAAACTTGTCTTCCAAGAAAAGGATAAGACATATTAAGGAGATTTAATCCTTTTAGGAGTCTTTTTCCATACTTCAAGAAAAAAAAGTCCTAATAGAATTAGAAATTCAGGGCAAAATCCTAACATTCTCCCCTTGGCCTGAATTTCCTTGACAAAGTTGATTCATCTTCTTCACATAATCTTCATCACTGCTGCTTGCCATGATTAAAAATCGGTATAGGTTGAAAATCTTGGTATTGGTTAAAAGAAGCCCAAGTATGGGTTAAAAGGAGCCCACGTGTTAAGAATAAACATGGGTTAAAAAGAAGCTCATGCATTAAGAAGCATGAGTAAACTGGCTTTGGAACTCATGCGTTGCAAGTATGCATGACTTAAAACTGGCATTGGTTATAACCGGCCAAAATATGGGTTAGAAAGAGTTTTTTTTTCAATAAAGATGCAGCAGCAGGCGTTTTGAATACAATTGTGATTGTAAATTTATCTCCACATGTAGCATGTTGAATAAATCTTCATTATCGTCTTTATCTAGACACGCATTGAATGTGTCTTCAACCTCGTTCAACCATTGACTCTGAACCACTTGCTCTGATACCACTTGTTGGGATCGAAATAACATGGTGCATGCGGAAACTAACAATACAAAACTTGATGAACGATAAATCATGACGACAAAAGAAAAATATATTAAACTAAACATAATAGTTTATAATTGTTTGATCAATTGATCTACATATGATAAAACTAATATAAAAGAAGAAAAACTATCGAGTGAAAAATCTCCCCCTAAACAAAACTCTTTAATGACTACATTGTGGATGCTTTTGTTATTTTTTGTGAGAAGTAGAGATCCTTAATTTATAGATGTGCAAAACTTGTCTTCCAAGAAAAGGATAAGACATATTAAGGAGATTTAATCCTTTTAGGAGTCTTTTTCCATACTTCAAGAAAAAAAAGTCCTAATAGAATTAGAAATTCAGGGCAAAATCCTAACATAACTTTTACCCGAACCTTATATTTGTATTGAGAAATCTATTAAATGTATAAGTATTTTTAGTTTGGAATCCATAACTATAATCAGTTGCTGGTTTAGTGGCAAACGAAGGAACCAACTTTTGTTGTATTCTGCATACCTGACGAGGGTTAGAACCCATAAGGTTCAAATTCTAGATCCGCCTCTGTGTATGTTGTATCATCAGTTACGCAATTTAGAGGTGGGGGAGGGAGACGGAGGGGAGAGTCAAGGTAAAAATTCAAAACCCAGAGGAAAACAAAACAACAAATTAACCTTCTCCCCTCCTAAATTAACAAATTTAACGTGATAACTTAATTCAAGATAAGTCAAATGAAAGTAATTCACCTTCTCCTAATATTTTCAGTTATCAATACGGGATTTTATTCGCACACTCAATTTGTTGTGGAAGATCATGGTTTAACTAACACATAATCACACACAAAACAAATATAGAAAATAACACAAGAATTTAACGAAGTTTGGCTAAGTCTAATCCTCGTGATAGAAGCAGAGAGAGTTTTTCACCATAAATAGAAAAGAAAAACACACACAAAAAAAGGTTTTACATTCAATGAGCATATGCACATGTTTGAATTGAGATATACAATTTTAATTTTAGAATGGAACGTGTAAATAAAACAAACAGAAAAAGGTTTGAAGAGAAAATGCATATAATAAAGACGAGAGTCGAGATGTGGGAAATTAGAACGTGTTATTAAGAATTAACATGAGCAGGAGAAGGAGTATTTCTACAAACAGGACAAGTACCATTGATCTTTAACCATTCATCAATGCATTCAGCATGAAAGCAATGTTCACACTCAGGTATGCATCTCACTGTCTCTTTTGGATGGTACTCTGCCAAACATATTGGACAAGTTCCATGATTTGGCCCTGGAACTCTCCGACTTTCTCCTAGCACAACTTTTGTGTAGGATTCAATCGTCGAATCGTCGAGGCCGGTAGTTGTTTCCGGTTGTGGCGCTACGGCTGCTATGCCAGCCGTAGTGTTCTGGACTGCAGCCGCTGCTCGGCGGCTGTATCGGCTTTGCTCAAAGCAGATGTAACATGTCACGCCAAATGAACATGTGATGGCTGGTATCACTAAAGATAGTGCAACAATTCGGAAAATTTGTATACCTCGTGTATGGCCTGCAAGTAAAATTATGGTAATGTTAAGGCCAATAAAATAAAGTAAAATAAAATAAAATGTCTCTGTCATGTTATTGCTTCTACTTATGTTGTGCCTAAGAGTAACGTAGACTTCTTTACCTGCTAAGCTTAGTAAATATTGCTAATAAAACCTGATGTAATTTGAACGCAATGAATGTGACACACTCGCTATCTTCAACTCAAGTTATACATAATACTTAAATTTTTAACATTACATAATTATGGAGTATTAAGTTTGAACCCATTTCATAAATAACTAATGTGTGCAGTGATAATTGCACCCATAGCTTAAAATTTAGAACGGATTTTCTCAGCCAAAGTAATATTCCAAATCAATTTCAATACTTCTGAATTTATCAAGTTGTTAAAATATTACAACCTGTAACTGTAAGATTATAGAATGGCATACATCACTTTCTGCACGATCTCAGCCGATAGTAAAGTTGGTGAAATAATAATACACAAACACTTAAATATTAGTCTTATTCCTCCATAAGTTTGACATTTGAGTACTATATATGTTAAAGGCTTTAATTAAAGAGGGCAACTTGACCCAATCAAGGTCAAAATGTGGTTAGCCACATTGGCTTTTATCCGTTATATACTCTCAGCTAACCCTGGTTACTTGTAAAGTATAATCACTTCGAAGTTTAAATGAAGAAAGAGTACTACGGTAGATTGAGCCTAGGAGCGGTAAACGGGCAGGTCGGGTCAGATATGGTTCGGGTCAAAACGGTTAATGAAAAAAACAAATAAATTATCCGACTCGACTCATATTTAACACGGGTAATAAACGGGTTAACCGCGGATAAAATGAGTAACCATATTATCCATTCATGACTTCACATTAGCCTCAAGCTCTAATATGAATTTGCTGCCCCTTGCAACAGAAGAACATTACTGAAGTAATTTTCCAATAATTGTACTATTCATATTTTACCCATTGGTTACCCATCTGGTTACTCATTTTTCTAATGGATAATATGGGTAATTATTCATATTCGACCCGATTTTAAAAAGTCATTTATCCAATCCATTTTTAGTGGATTGAGTTGGTTGAATAACTATTATTTTTAACCATCTTGTCAGGTCTAAATTTGAGCCATTAAGAATCAGTCTAAGTATAATGAATCTTCTTAATACTAAAACAGAATGATAACAAAGGATTGCTCAGTGCCCCAGCTATATTTAAGTAAAGTAGCGTCATGAACAATATATAGGTTAATGATCGACCAGTACTCCACCATTTGTTGGATGTGCAAATAAAGTTTCACATTATAAATCGATAAGAAAAGATGTTTGTAACAGGTGTATGCATGTTTTTAGAAATCTTTACAGAAATAACCAGCGAATTTCATTGTTTACTATGCTAACCTATAAACATATTATATATTGATTATACACATATTATTTTTAGTTTAAGCTAGATGGGCAGGTATTTAGGTTAATTCTTCATGCTTTTAGTATCCACCTTTAGGGAATACCGTGTGGCGTGCCGACGCATACAGACTTGCCTAGAGTAAACAATATATAGTTAAGAGTATTTTTTGGCTGATTTAGCCCAACAAACTGAGCTATTCAAGAACAATAAACTTAATGTTTATAACCAACTTCAACCAATTATTAAGATTCTGGCTTAGTTGATTGATACTTTTAGCAAATTTTGGCGAAAATATTGAAGGAGAAACGTGAGGAGACTGTAAATGGAAAAGTTATTTACCTGTTCCAGAAGCATCAAAGCATTGAATTTCTCCAGTAGTTGCATTTTTAAACCCACAAAGATCTTGTTTTGCTTCACAATCTTGGCAGTTGGGTTCATTCCATGTTAACACAAGATCGAGATTAAGATCAGTTGAAAAAACTGATTCATATTCAGAAGTCCATGAAACAGGAAGAGACAAAGTGCTATTTACACTGCAGTTATATAAACTTGTCATTTCTCTTGCAAAACTCCTTGAAGAAGTAGCTAACATAGAGGTGGTAGAATTACTTAGACAATCAATAACATTGAACTGAGACTTGATATAATCTGTAGAACAAGTCAAGAAAGTATAGTTCCTATAAAAAACCGCCTTGAAAGGAGAAGAAGAAGATTGAAAATCAACAAGCCGTTTTGGAAGGCAATTAGATGGATCATAGAGTTGAATTTCTTGTGCAACATAGTCGATATCACGTACATAGAAATTTCCAGCACCTGCTACATTTACAATTGCTCTGCCTTGACTGTTGCATGTAAGATTGAAACCAGGATAGCTACAGTGCTGAAGATTATTTATTGTCCCTTGTAATCCAAAAGGAAATCGTATATTAAAGTGGTTGATTCCACACATGGAATTTTGGCAATCATATCTTGCAATTGCATACACAGATGAAAAGAGCAGAAAACAAACAAAGAAAATTTGCAAATTGCCCATATGTTTCAAGAATCAATCTCACTACGGATGCGGACATGCCGCTTATATTAGAAATAGCAAAGGCATAGACAATTCCATTAATTTATTACTTTTTCCAAAAGTCAAAAGTTTGAGTTGCTGTTCATGCCAAAGATGTTATGAGCCTGTTCAACAGCAAATATAAAATCCAACTTATACAATAGAGTGACGGAGGATGTGACGCCGTAGGCTAACGCTAGAGTTAAAACAAAAAGTGAATACCAATTCTTAGGGACACGTATGAGCCTGAATATGCAGAACGATAGATATAAATAATTCATAATAATTGATTGATTGAGTGATTATTAGCAAATGGAAAAGATTTTAACTGCTCCATTTCCTTGAAAGCACGTATTTGTAAACTCATAGCAAGTAAATGCTTTAAAAGTTCCATTAGTTTATCTTTAAGTTGCTTCAATGGGAGTACAAGAAAGGACAAACGGTAAGGAGATCAGACTATAGAATATGAATTTTGCCTGTGACTAATGTGAATGGTATTAATAATATATTCAAAACGAGAATGTCTTGGCAACAGTATTATATTACAGTTGTTTGAATTTGCTAGGTATAACTTGGTGGAGTATCCAATTAGCAACCTGTTGAAAATGGAGCAGCTGCATCATCTATCGGGTTATATCTAATATTTGCTGTTTGTTTTTTTCTAATGAAGGTTGCGAGTCAACTTGGGCCTACCAAAAATTAGACAGATAAGGAGAAATCATCTATTTTTACTACTCTTATATCCTGGTTTTCCATGGTCTTCATTCAAATTCATCGACCGTTAGGTTCTTTTGGTGCCATTATTTGTGGTATAATAAACTCTGACTTCGTAGAGAGAAAGATTAAACTTGCTATTATCTAGTAAAATTATAAGAGCTGCTCAATATGTTCTTATTGACACAATTTCACCATTGTCCACATCGGAAGGTCTTTGATCTCCTTATATGGATGGTCTTGGGAAATCCTCACCTCATAAGCTCGCTTTTGGGATTGAGTTAGGCCCAAGGTCCATTTATCATGGTATCAGAGTCAGGCTCATCCCAATTATTGATACTGATATTGGGCCCACATTTATGTTGTCCACGCTCCGATTTGCAGGCATGGACGTGAGGGGGTGTTGAGTTGTCCCACATCGGAGAGATTTGAGGTCCTTTGTCTCCTTATATAGCCTTCGACAATTGTATATAAATCAAACCCATGTCATTGTACTCATTTCAGATTAGAGAAAATAATTTCAGCTCATATGCTCTCCAATGGAGTCTTTGTTCTAGAACCTTCTGGTTCATCTTCTTCTCTCTTTTCAACCGAGTAGTTTTCGATCTTCATCATGGTATCAGAGCACGGGAGCTAGATGCATGCTCGTTGTGGATGATCTCCTCTGTTTTTTGCAGAGTTATTCTGTTGTTGATTGTTCGAGTTTTCCTTCGATCGATCAACTTAGTTTTTGTTTCGATTTGCAACTAGCGAATCTGTAATTCGTTGAATCAAAGAGTTAATTCAACTGAATTTGTCAGGTATGGAAACTGGAGAAGAAACTTCAACTGGAACAAGCACAGGAACGACCATAGATCATCACCATTCTTTGTATGTGCAGCCTTGTGACACTCCAGGTAGTTCCTTGATCTCTATTCAACTAACTAGAATTGAAAATTATGCATTGTGAAGTATATCTATGAAAATAGGTCTAATTGGTAAGAGTAAGCTAGGTTTTGTTGATGACCGATGCACTAAGGAAAAATTTGATCGATCCTTGTATGAGCTTTGGGAGAAATATAATGCGATAGTTTTGTCATGGATTATGAATGTTGTGAGCAAGGAATTACTCAGTGGAATTGTATATAAATCTAGTGCTCACAAAGTCTAGACTGATTTGAAGGATAAATATGATAAGGTCGAAGGATCTCGCATCTTCTTCCTGAACAAGGAAATTGCTACTTTGTCGCAGGGAATTTCCTCAGAATCTAATGCCTTAATGCCTTGCCCTGGGTGTGACTGCCCAGAATCTAAGAACTATTTCGAACATTTTGAGTACCAAAGGTTGTTGCAGTTCCTAATGGGGCTGAATGAAACATATAGCCAACCTAGAAGCCAGATTTTGATGATGAGTCATGTGCCCACAGTTAACAAAGCTTATTCTATGATAGTCTCTGTACAAAACCAAAGAGCTTTAGGAAAATTTTCTCAGAATGTAGACATATGAGATGGAGCAGCATTGTTCACCAACAAAGGAATGAACTCAGGAAATAACTATAAGCCCAGGAGAGGGAATATGTTCTGTGAGTACTGCAATTATAAAGGGCACCCAAGAGACACATGTTTCAAGCTAAGGGTGTCAAACGGGCCGGGTTGACCCGTTTCCGGACCGGCCCAGACCGGTTGAAACACGGAACGGCCCAGACCGGTACATAAGGGGTCGGGTGGGCTGGGTTAATGGGGTTAGGGGATTGGTTCGTTCACATAAATTCATCCGGTTAACCGGACCGGTCAAACCCGGTCAACCAAATTTCCTGTAGAACTAGTTAACCGGCCCGGACCGGGTTAACGGCTAGATTTCAAAAAAAAATTGAAGGTTTTAGAATGTTGGCAACGGTCAGCTGGCTTTTGGTCGTTGCCCAACGGCTAGATTGCACAAATAGCCCTTTTTCTGGGCAATTTTTAAAAAAAAATAACACTTGTTGTAATTACTAATTTAGCCCTTAGAAAAACTATAAATACACCCCCCCCTCCTCCCATCTTCTTCATTTATTCACTCAGCTTTCATTTCTCAAATCAAATTCTCAATTCAAGTTAAATCATGCCCCATGATTTTAGAGTGCGCTCATATGTTTAGGAACACTTTGAGGTGGTAGAAGAAAATGAAAAAGTTTGCAAAGTAAAGTGCAAAAATTGTGGTCGAGTCTTAAATCTTCGTCCAAAGTAGGTAGGCACATGCTGTTTAAGGAGGCATATGAAGAGTTGTCTTGAGCGTTCTCCAAAAATTCGTATTTAAGATTTTAAGTTGATTTGAGACAATTTGTGTTATTTTGATATTATTAGACGTATTATGCTTAATGTTTTAGTTTGTTAGATTAATTTGAAATATTATTAATTTATTATGCAATGATAAGTNGAGTACGCTCATATGTTTGGGAACACTTTGAGGTGGTAGAAGAAAATGAAGAAGTTTACAAAGTAAAGTGCAAGGACTATGGTCAAGCCTTAAATCTTCGTCCAAAGTGGGTGGGCACAGGCTGTTTAAGGAGGCATATGAAGAGTTGTCTTGAGCGTTCTCCAGAAAGTCGTATTTAAGATTTGAAGTTGATTTGAGACAATTTGTGTTATTTTGATATTATTAGACGTATTATGCTTAATGTTTTAGTTTGTTAGATTAATTT
This sequence comes from Nicotiana undulata, assembly GCA_005239495.1. Lineage (NCBI taxonomy): Eukaryota > Viridiplantae > Streptophyta > Magnoliopsida > Solanales > Solanaceae > Nicotiana > Nicotiana undulata. The sequence goes on from ML280422.1 coordinate 44,359, forward strand.
GAAGTATTATTAATTTATTATGCAATGATAAGTGTAAGTTTGAACTTTAATTTGAAGTATTAAATGTAAATTTTAATTTGCAAGTTTGAACTTGCAAATTATAAATGCAATTTTTTTCCATCTTCATTGTATTCTATTATCTTAACTCTTAATGAAATATTCAAATATAAGAATTTTAAAGTCTTTGCATCCTTTATTCAAACACTACTTTTATAAGATTTTTTTTTTTTTACAATAGTTATAAAAAAATACAAAACGCTAACCCGACCCGGCCCCTTGGACCCGTAACCCTGTCGGTTCAGTTTTTACACCGGGTGAACCCGGACCCGTTAAGCCCGATAAAGACTAACTCGTAATCGGCCCGGATTGAAAATTGGTCGGTTTCATTTTTTCCCAACCCGGACCGACCCGGCCCACCCGTTAAACATACATACTTCAAATTACATGGATACCTAGTTGATTTCAAAATGAGAAAGGAAACAGCTGGTTTTGCCTGTGGCAAATGCAACTACACAAGAGGGACAACAGTCAATGACAAAGCAGATGGCCAATGCAGCTTCACAGGAAGGAAGACATATGGTGAACACACCTACTACCAATCTAGCACAAGGAATGCCAATCATGTTTACTCAGGAGCAGTATGATCAAATCTTGAAGTTGATCAATAAAGACACGGGTGAATACACCAAAGGTTTTGCATGTACAACAAAGACTTTTGTTACAAATGAAACAGTTAAAAATGAGAATTGGATAGTAGACTCTATTGCAACCAATCATATGGTTCACACCAGAGAGATGCTTGACAAGATAAACACAGACATATTACGCAATGCACCAAAGGTATACTGACCTGGTGGGATCTCACTTGATGTAGAATGTACTGGAGAGAGTAGTGGTGAAAAAAGTGTTGTTAGGAATGTATTGTATGTTCCAAATTTTAAATATAACTTGTTATTTGTGTCCAAACTTACAAGGGACTTAAGATTCTTTATATCCTTGTATCCTGATTTTTGGATAATGCGGGACCTTGACAGTGGGAAAGTGAAAGGGATTGGTAAGGAACTTGAAGGTTTGTACAACTTGTAGCATCAGAAACTTGAAGCCAAGGCTGCAAATGTACACTTTCCGGATCATTCTGTGTAGATGGAGGATTTGAAAGTATGGCATGGAAGGCTTGGTCATGCACCATATAGAGTGGAACATGAAGTTCAAGGCTAGTAGAGATGGAATAAAGGAGTGCACAATCTGTCATTTGGCTAGACAAGGTAGATTGCCTTTCCCTAAGAGTACAAATAGATCAAATAAACCTTTTCAGTTGATTCATGTAGATGTCTGGGTTCCATATAGAGTGCAAACTCATAGTGGACATAGATTTTTCTTTACTATAGTAGAATGACATAGATTTACTTACCGAGGCTCAAAGTGATGTGGTTGTATGTTTGAGATAATTTTTAGCCTTAATAAAGACTCAATTTGATGTGATTGTGAAAGTATTGAGGAGTGACAATGGATCTGAGTTTTTTAATTCTGAATTCAATAATTTGTTTCAATATTATGGAATTCTCCACCAGAGTTCATGTGTCCACACCCCGCAGCAAAATGGGGTAGTGGAAAGGAAGCGAAGTCGCATACTGGAACTGGCTAGAGCCATTAGGTTGCAAGGATTTTTGCCTCTTAAATTTTGGGGGAGTGTGTGCAGGCGGCTGTTTATGTAATAAGCATATTGCCTCTATCAGTGTTGTTAAGAAAGTCATCCCTTGAGGTGTTGTATGGGAGAATACCATCTCTACAGCACATGAGAACCAAATGGTGTTTATGTTTTGCTAAGACAGTAGGAGAAGGAGACAAGTTTGCAGCCAAATCAATTGGAGTTGTGTTGATGGGATACTCATCATCCCATAAGGGTTACAGGCTGCATAACATTTTAACTAACTCTTTCTTTGTAAGCAGGGATATCAAATTTGTGGAGCATATCTTCCCCTTCCAATTACTTAAGGAAGGAAAGTTACAACTCTTTCCTAATGATGTACTAGACTCTCCCGTCATTACTGATGCGGTACCATCTCAAAGTGCAAATGTCCCATAACAATCAAGATCACCAGATGATGACACATCTTTCTCAGCAATACCAATTGTTGCAGATAACCATGTTGCTTATGCACAACCTTCTTCACCACTTTCCCTGTCCTTTGAAGACATACAAACTCAGCAATTACCTTCTTCAGAACAAGACACATTTGCTCCTATAGAACACTAGCTCAGGGAATCAGTTAGGACTGCTAAAGAACCTGTGTGGATGCAAGACTATGTCTGTAATGGTTCATCAACAACATCAGATAGCAAACAGCTTTGCAAGTATCCAATGTAGAGCTATTTGACTCATGCAGGAGTATCAACTAGGTATCAGTCCTATTTGTCCAAAATTACCAGTATTAGGGAGCCTATGAACTATGAGGAATCTGCATCAAACCCCAAATGGATTGATGCTATGACTCAAGAGCTGAATGCACTCAAGGACAATGGGACTTGGACTTTGGTAGACTTACCAACATGGAATACTCATATTGGATGTAAGTGGGTGTTCAAGATAAAGTATAAGGCCAATGGGGAGGTTGAAAGATACAAGGCACGACTAGTAGCCAAAGGATACAATCAAATAGAAGGCCTAGACTACCAGGAAATATTTTCTCCTATAGTCAAGTTGGTGATAGTAAGAGTGGTTATAGCTTTGGCTGCATCAAACAACTGGAATCTTCATCAAATGGATGTCTATAATGCATTTCTACAAGGAAACCTCACTGAAGAAGTCTATATGTGTTCACCCCAGGTATTTCCTAGCCAGGGGGAGAAAGTTTGTAGGCTGCATAAATCCACGTATGGCTTAAAACAAGCCTCAAGACAATGGAACCTAAAACTAACTGAGGCACTGCTCAGTTCAGGCTTTGTGCAGAGTCACTTTGATTATTCACAAAGAAGCAAGGGACAAAACTAGTAATCATCTTAGTATATGTAGATGATATTCTCATAACTAGGAATGATCAAGGACTGATTTCTGATGCAAAGACCATACTGCAGGGTAACTTCATAATCAATGACTTGGGGGAATTGAAGTTCTCCCTTGGGATTGAGATAGCAAAGTCCAAAGAAGGAATACTGATGAATCAAAGGAAGTTTGCAATAGAGTTAATTATTGATCTTGGATTAGCAGGGTCAAAACCAGTGACCACACCAATGGAATGCAACCAAAGATTCACTATTGTGAAGTATGACCAACATATAAACTGAAAAGAAGATGAGAAGCTGGCAGACTCGGGGCCATATCAGAGATTAGTTGGAAAGCTATTATATCTCACCATGACTAGACCAAATATATGTTATGTAGTTCATGTACTAAGTCAGCTCATGCATTGTCCAAAGAAATCCTAGATGGAAGCGGCAGTAAAGGTTGTTAGGTATATCAAAGGAGCTCCAGGATTGGGGTTGCAAATGAGCTCTAAGCAGTCCACAAAGTTTGCAGCCTTTTGTGATGTTGATTGGGCATCATGCCCAGTTTCCAGGAGATCAGTAACAGGATATGTGATGAAATTGGGAAATTCATTGGTGTCATGGAAGTCCAAGAAACAATGCACAATCATGAGGAACTCAGCAAAGCCAGAGTACATGAGCATGGCAGCAGGAGTTGCAGAAATTTCATGGTTGACAGGACTTTGTAAAGAGCTGGGTGCAGAAGGTGAACTGCTAGTGGAGCTACACTATGACAGCAAAGCAGCAATTCAAATTGTTGTGAATCCCATATTTCATGAGCGTACAAAGCACATAGAGATAGACCTACACTTCATCAGAACCAAGTATGTGATGTCTAAAGATCAAGAAGCGGATCTGTTCACAAAGGCATTGGGGAGATCACAACACGAGTACTTGATGAGCAAGCTAGGAGTGCTCAATCTATTTGCACCACCTAGCTTGAGGGGGAGTATTGAAGAGAGGAATGGCACATGATAGTCACGTGAGTCAGTGAAGTTAGTTAAATAGTTAGTTATAACTAATTATGGGATTGGTTATTAGATAGTTAGTGGAAGCAGTAAAGTTGATTAGTGTAGCTGTTGGTGTAGTGTATATAAATCAAACACATGTCATTGTACTCATTTCAGATTAGAGAAAATAATTTCAGCTCATATGCTCTCCAATGGAGTCTTCATTCTAGAACCTTGTTCATCTTCTTCTCTCTTTTCAATCGAGTAGTTTTCGATCTTCATCATCTCGGACTTCATGACAGGGTATTTTAAGCGAAGACCTGTCATCCAAAGTATAGCAGGGGATCGAGCCGTGGAAGCAGCCACTAATGCTTGCATTAGGTATAGGTTGTCAACATCACATCCGGGTGTTGCCCTTCCCCAGACCGCGCGTGAACGCGGGATGCTTTATGCACCGGGCCACTTGCAATCCTAAATATAATAACTAGTTCAAAAGAGAAGAGGAGGGAAAGAAAGGAAAGGGTGATTTGAAAGGTGTGTTATTAGGGATTAATTGAAAACTTAATTGTGTGTATATGTATGTGTGTAAGCATCTGAGGAGAACTAGCTAAACTTCTTCAGAAGTAAAGAAATTAGCACTGAATCACAATAATCTTAATAAACGTTCTGTAAAGCATATGTACAACTTTGAGTGGGGACTTACAACATTGATTTCAAAATGCCAAATGTAAACAAACTACATATGTTATGAAGAACTAACATGAGCAGGAGAAGGATTGTTTCTGCAAACAGGACAAGTACCATTAATCTTTAACCATTCATCAATGCATTCAGTATGAAAGCAATGTTCACACTCAGGTATGCTCTTTAGTATCTCTTTAGGATTGTACTCCGCCAGGCATATTGGGCAAGCCATATGATTTGGCCCCGGAACTCTCCTGCTCTCTCCAAGGACTACTTTTGTGTAGGACTCGATTGTCGAATCGTCGAGGCCGGCGGTCGCTGCCGGTTGTGGTGCTACGGTTGTTCTGTTTGTGGCGTCCAGGATTGCAGCGGTGGTGTTCCGAACTGCAGCCATGGCGCGGCTGTATCGGCTACAATCCAAGCAGATGTAACATGATACACCCATTGCACATGTGATAGCTGGAATAAGTAAGGTTAATGCAATAAATTTGGCAATTTGTAGACCCCGGTTGCTGCCTGCAAGTGAAATTGTAACTTTAGGCAAAACTGTTGGCATATACTCCGTATTATTTTATTTTTATTGAGCCTGAAATTTTCTAACAGTGGCTTTATCATTGTTAATAACATTGGACTATTTGACTGATTAATCTTACCATTTCTGAATTTGATACTCAAATTATCAGAACCAACTTTTGGTGAGCTTGTCATTGCACCCGTAAGTATAAAAGTCAAAATTAGATTACATATACTGCAAGGTGTTGTCATATAATATTTCATACTGGATATAAAATGTTATCCAAAAGTAATACTCTGTATTTTATATGTCAAGCTGAATCGTTATTTTCTTTCACAGGCCAATAATATAACCCAAATCAATTCGTTATCAGTTTATTGAGTTGTTACGATCTATGCGGAAGTGATAAAATGACATGAACGGTATATTTTCATCTTCTGCACGATCTCAATCAATCACGATTCGCAAGTCGGGGAATAATCTTTGCCACTTAAATAAAAGTCAGCTTCTCCATAAGGATTGACATTTGACTACCAAATTAAAATAAAACTGGGAAGCTTGGCCTTTCAATTTTTTCATTTCAATTATTAGTGTTTGTGGTGAATACAAAAAGGGTGAGACAATCAATACAAGATTCATATAACATCATGATTAGTACTATAGTTTATTCTGCATTATCCAACATTCACCTTGTAAATCGACCTTACTCCAAAAGCTCACGTAAAGCCATCCTTTTCCATTCCCTTAGAATATCCTACTAAATCAAAAAGCCTTTAACCACCTTGATTATTTTCTGCGAATACTCTCACCTATCCTTTAGCTCCTCCTATGTGATTGCCTAGTATAGTTTGTCCTAAGCAAGATTTTAAAAATAAAATTTTTAAAAAAAAAATACATTAGGTTGATGGCTGATATAGAGGTAATTTAACTATAACCAATCCAGAGATACAAGGAGTCGTATAGTAACCTAATAAGATTGAGATTGAGGCGTAATCTATTGATTGATTCTACTCCTAGCTACCCAAACGGAAAATACAGAAGAAGAACGAATGGAGACTCTAATGGAAAAAAAAAATTACCTGTCCCAGGACTATCAAAGCATTGAATTTCTCGGCTAGTGGCATTCCTGAATCCACAAACACCTTGTTTTACTTCACACTCTTGGCAGTTTGGTTCATCCCACGTCAATACAAGATCATTATTTAGGTCAGTCGAAAAATCTGATTCGTATTCAGAAGTCCAAGAAACAGGAACAGACGAAGTGTTCATTATGCTACAGTTATACAAAATTGTCATTTGGCTTGCTAGACTCATTGAAGAAGTAGCGAAAGTAGAAGTGGTGGAATTGCTTAAACAATCAATGACATTGAACTGAAACAAATCCGAACTCGTTGAACAAGTCAAGAAAGTATATTTCCTATGAGAAACAGCTTTGAAAGGTGAAGAAGGAGAAGAAGAAGTGTTGAAATTGAACAGCCGTTTTGGGAGGCAATTAGATGGATCGTAGAGTTGTATTTCTTGGGTGAGGTAGTCGATATCACGTACATAAAAATCTCCTACACCTGGAAGACTTAGAATTGTTCTGCCTTGATTGCTACACCTAAGAGTAAAACCAGGATAGCCACTGCTCTGAAGGTTCTGGCCTTCTAATGCAAAAGGGAATCGTATGTCAAATTGGTTGTTCCCACAAATGAAATCCGGGGAATCATGTCTTGCATAAATAGTTGAACAAAGCAGACAAGAGAAAATGATGAACTTCAGATTCCCCATGTATTTCAAAAAGTCAATTTGGATAGGGAGAAACTGCCATCAGAAATATATACGTAGCAGCTTGCTCATGTATATCAAAGAATCAAACCGCTATCAGCAATAGCCAATAGCAAAGCATAGAGAATTCCATTAACTTATTACGTTGTTCAAAAGTCATAAGTTCAAGTTCGTTGACACGCCAAAGATGTTATAAAATCCAAGTTGTACGATGTATAAACAGATAAGATGATGTTAACAGTTCAATTTCCTTTAAAATACTGCCTTTGGGAACTCAGAACAAGTTAAAGCTTAAAAATTCCATTTATTTATTATTAGGTCGCTTCTGTTAGAGGACAAGAAAGAATAAGCCATAAAAAATTCAGGCTGCAGATTACGAATTTTGCCTGTGCTAATTTGGCCAGTAAGTAATACTTTTACAAATAAGAATCATTTGCTAACAAACAGTATATATATCCTTTTAATTTGCTTGGTATACTTGGTGGGTTACAACTTACAACCCATCTGAAACTTGTCGATAGTGGGCTGCTTGTTGTATTTATGGAGTTATAGCTGATATTTGCTGGAAAAATGAACTATGGTTTTGTAGACAGTAAGATTAGAGTTGGCAGAATTTGACAAAATCACAGGAGCTGCTCACATATTCTCATTGAAACAATTTCACCATTCTTCCCGGACTTCATGGTATGGAATTTTATGTGAAGACCTGCCACCACAATGTAACAGTAAGTACTGGGTGAGAGATAAGGGATAGTTTGTCACTCATGAAAGTTGCAGAAACCAGGGAAAATATACCTTCATTCTCTTGCAAATTTGTGTTGACTGCAACTGCATAAGGGGCTATCATAGCTTTTGGTTGCCAATCCTTGGGCTTTCCTACCCATGACTTGAAATTAAGGACAGCTGAACATGCATTTATAAATCACACAGGATAAAATCAAATTTCATATCAAGAATAAGTCTCAGTCTATTGTTCTTTATACGAGGAGTTGTCTCCAATAATTTCTTGTGACTATGAATTATCTACGTGCTGAAAAATTGATGAATTCTTGTACTGATGCATGAAGAACCCAAGAAGGTCCCAGCATGAAGATTCTATATTTTGGAAATTCGATTTTTGGAATTGATGGTGTTGGATAAACTAACAGTAACTTATAACTATGGCACTGATTTGAACTGTTGAACTTACCAGAAGTTGAGCAGTCCTTGAGATGTTTGATATCAAATATACCAGCAGATGCTCCATCAGCTTGCTTCTTCACATCGTGGGAACCCAGCAATTCATAGTCCCAGCTTCCATCCTGGTATCCTTCACTTAGGAACAGTTCTATATGTCTTGCATCTAATACCTGCATTGTTCCTGTGATAACATATGATCCAAATCTTTAAGCAGCTTTGGTATCACTTCAGATAGATAGGAGAAACAATCAAAGGAATTAATCCTGGGGGTGGAGTCCCTAGGTGAATGGGCAAAACCCAAAAGGACTGACTGTGGAATAGACGAATAGTTTAATTTGCACTAATATAAAGTGGCGAGTGGCGACCATTCAATATGCTGCAGATTTAGTGGAAACCCCCCATAACTGATTAAGCTCCTGAAGGACACTAACCTTGTCCTTCCTTTCTAAAATATTAACTGAAAACACAACCAGCTTACCATCACATGTGTTGAGGTCACAGACTGGACAACGAACAAGCTGCAAATCTGGAAAAACCAATGAACATAGGGGTTTAAAGGTCTTGATGATAAGAAATTATATTGCACAATCACGAATTTTACCAGCAATCCAGATTCCACTCTTGATATTTCTGACCACACAGCACCCATTTGACTCCAACATCTTCTCTGTTGTCTTCTCCTTATGGATTTTCAAGGGAAGGATCAAATTATTTGTCAGGAGTGCATTTTGAGAGTCAAAGGAAAATGCTCCAATGCGCATCCAGTCTGATCATTTTGTTCAAACAAATTAAAGGGGTCACCAACCATTGACAGAAATTGTCAGCACAGCCGTGCTTAGTGCTAATACCAAAATCCACCATATAAAAGCAAAACTGCAGGAGAGGTCATACCAATATGCTTCTCCTGCTGGCGGAACTTGTAAGAGTGGCATCCATCTGCAACGAAGAAATTAATGTGTTATAGTAGAGAACAAGACACTTTTGATGTCATTTCTCAATTAAGTTGTCAAACTCACTGTAAACCGAGAAACTACTTACTAAAGGATGTTGCATATAAGTTGATCCATTTGAAAGATACTTTTCCAGGATCAGGAACCTGGAGGTCTCGCAAGCATGCATATTTCCATATGCTGTCCTCCATAATGATACGACGGAACCACTTGCTAGTTGCTGAAAGCATCACCAAAGATTTTCCATCCAAGAACTTAGCTATCTCTGTCCACAGGTCCTCTTCGTACCTTATGTAATTCAAATAGGCAAAAACTCGGTTTCAACTTCAAGAGTAACTTGATAACTACCATATGATACACAACAAAGTACAATCTCAGTTGTGTTCATGACCATCATGCAGATGATATTAATTAAACAAAGCAGCTAATATTCTAGAGTTCATAGCATTGACTTCTGCGATATAATAAACCATTTGGTTTTGATTCGCTGTATTACTGAGGCTAAACTGACATCAAAAGTACGATAGCCATTAGAAATTCCCTTGAACTTCTACATTCAAAACCTTACGGTTATGCACGAACCAGAATACTTCTAAACTCATTCCTGAACTCATAAACTAAAACGAAGCGTTTTTCGAAGCTAAAATTTGGATCAAAGAGCATTCAAATGTAAAGCCTCAATGGATGAATGCATTGACAGTTGCAGCACAACATGGATCGCAATATGCAGAGTAACAAAATTTTGCTCAGAATTTTAACATGTTTAGCTATTGAATCCGTGGAACCTAGAGCATTGAACTGATTGAAAAATCAGAAAGCCTTAATTTCAAATGTATTCTAAATCGTTTCTTATCTTCTAGATACATAACATAGAAATGAGCCGCAACAGAAAGAGTCTAATGATGTTGATTTTAATAGCAGTATATCATACTGTAGAAATATGCAGCGTGAGTGATCGAATCGCCTTCTTACAGAAACAATATATTCGATTGCAGGCGTAATATATCAGTTATCAAATGTAGCTAATATTAATAAATGAATTGATTTCCAACTCAAATTTGTGGAACAGAGAGCATTGAACTGTTCGATAAATAATACGCATTCAACAGTGGCGTCATAACACACACCGCAATAAGCAGAGCAGCTGAATTTTAGCTCAAAATTCAATTTGGTCCGTGTTCAAATTCATATATCATAGAGCATCAAATTGATTGATAAAGTACAAAGCATATATTCAACTGTTTTTACCATCGGATTACTTATCTTCTAGATACAATAAAATATGCTCTGGAGCTAAGAGAAATCTATTGGAGTAATACAGTTTCGCATTGCCTTCTCACAGAAGCAATAGATTCGACTACAGGAGAAATTTCGGCTATCAAATTTTAACTAATATTCAAAGATAAATTGCTTCTCGCGCAAATATTTTGATCAGAGAGTATTGAACTGCAAAATCTCAATCAATAAGAATTTGACAGTGCCGCATTACAGGCATCAGTATAAGCGGAGCAGCTGAACTTAAGCACAATATTCAATTCGTTTCGCTTTTGAATTCACATTACTTAGTGCACTAAGCTGATAAAAATCACAAAAGCTTCGGCTTCAAATTTCTTTTCCAATCGGATTGCCTGTTTTCTAGATATACACAATACAAATTTGAAGAGAGAGAGAGAGAGAACCAGGAGAAGATGGCGTGAGGAGTGAGATGTGAAACTCGAGGAGATACGCAGCAACAGAGCGTTCTGGTTCTTCTCATTCGTTTACCCATGGTGGGTTCTGTATCTCTTAGATTTGAAATGACTCTGCTTAGTTTGAACTGAAGGCCTATTAGCTATTTATAGGCGCGCCAACACTAGAATTCAAACTACAGACGCTTTCTTTGCATGAGGGAGGACACTGGAGCTTCATCAGTACTCTGGGCTTCAGGCCCATGGAACACCTAAAAATTGCACGGGGCGCTCTATTTGGTCGCCCTCATTTAACCTATACCCATTTTCTTAAAACCTTTTAACTTGTACCCAATTTTTAAACAACTTCAGCACCTTTCTCCTTCTCCTCTGAAATTAAAATCTTTCAGTAAAATGTATTTCCATTTCTAGCATGCATCTGAACGAATATTTTTTTTGCAAATCTAAACATACACATACACAAAAGAAAAGAAAGGGGATTTTTTCCCACTATTATGTAGTAATCCACCTGTTAACAAACTTTGCTTTGAGAAAACTCGACTCTCTTAAGAAAGTGTGTTACTTTTGTTTCTGTATATCTAATCTAAGTAAAGCAAAAACATTCCAAATGCACACCGCCACTCTCTCAGAGTCAAAAAAAGATGCAGCAGATTAAGAAGTGTTGGAGCTGAAGTTCCCCAATTACAAAGACAAAAACTCCCCAGTTACAAAGACAAAAACTTCAGCTCTAGAACTGAAGTTCCCGAGTTACAAAGACAAAAACTCTAGAGCTGAAGTTTCCCAGTTACAAAGACAAAAACTTCAGCTCTAGAGCTGAAGTTCCCCAGTTACAAAGACACAGTTACAAAGACAAAAACTTCAGCTCTAGAGCTGAAGTTCCCCAGTTACAAAGACACAGTTACAAAGACAAAAACTTCAGCTCTAGAGCTGAAATTCCCCAGTTACAATACAAAAATTTCAGCTCTAGAGCTGAAGTTCCCCAGTTACAAAGACTAAAGCTGAAGTTTGCCAGTTACAAAACAAAAACTTAGAGCTGAACTTCAGGCCCGGCTACTAGAATGCTGAAGTTTTGCGTGATTGTCTTTGCTACTTCAGCCCCGTATGCTGAAGTTACGCGAAAAAGCGGGTACGCTTGCAATTTTTTTTTGCAAAGCGGACACAAGTTAAAACGTGTCACAAAAAGCGGGTACGGATGCAAATGCCCCGTCGAACACGGATCTCGGCCCTTTTCTCTTTAATTGAAGGGACAATGACAATGTATAGCCGTTGTAAAAATAATTGCCGAAAAATATATAAAATGCGTATAGTTTTTGTATATCTATATACATTATTAGTTTATATATAGAAATATACAAAATTTATATACTTTTTCGGCTACCAGATATAATAGTTTCTGGCGCGGATGAAAGTTATAATACCCATGTATAGCCGATGTAAAAATAATAAATTTTATACGTTTTTTCGGCTACCAGATGTAAATAGTTATGGCGCGGGCTAAAAGTGATAATAACCCTTATATGTATCGGCCTGTTAGATTCTCAAATCTCGTCAAAATAGCATGGGCTAGACAGTTTTCGACTGGTAAGTGAAAAATAGTTATCATTTGTAAAGTCGTTAAAAAATAACCACTATTTTATGCGGAGATAAAATCTAGACAAAAATACCCTTACCAGATACGGAAAAATGTAGCATAATATGTTGGATTATAAAACTCTTGCAAACTTCTAAGTAGGGGTGTTCATGGTTCGGTTTGGATCGATTTTTTCCTAAAAAGAAACCAAATCAAGTAAGACGGTTTTTCAAATATTAGAACCAAACCAAACCAATTAAGTCAGTTTTTTCTCGGCTCGGTTTATGTCGGGTTTTTTCGGTTATTTGTCGATTTTTTCTTAAATATAAGACATACACTACCAAACACATATTCCGGCGATCACATTTGCAACGTAACATTATCAAATCAATTGTCCTTTGAGAAATCTATTATTTATTAAAATATATTGATGATAATTGAATCAAATAGTGATGAATAATTTAAGGACTCAATTAAAAATATTTTTTTTTAACATGAAACGGAATCTTACACTTAACAAAAGAAAAATACCTATCAAACTAGAATATAAAGGTAAAGAACTGTACTAAAAGTGCAAATGATTAACATTCACCATAAAAATTTTGAAATTTTGTATAAAAATATACATATATATAGGTGTAATTAGGGGTGTTCATAAAAACCCGAAAAACCGAACCAAACCGAAACTCAAACCAAACCGACCAAAAAAACCGATACTTTTTGGTTTGCTTTGCTTTTGGTTTTGAATTTTAAAAACCGATCAAATTTGGTTTTATTTTGGTTTTAATCAAAAAATAACCGAACCAAACCGACTATAGAAGTAGCTATATCAAATTTATTATTATACGTATATATATTTATATTTTTATACAAAGTTTCAAAAATTTGATGGTGAATGTTAATCGTTTGCACTTTTAGTACAGTTCTTTACCTTTATATTCTAGTTTGATTGGTAGTTTTCTTTTGTTAAGTGTAAGAATCCATTTTATGTTTAAAAAAATATTTTTAATGGAGTCCTTAAATTATTCATCACTATTTGATTCAATTATCATCAATATATTTTAGTAAATAATAGATTTCTCAAAGAACAATTGATTTGATAGTGTCACGTTGAAAATGTGGTCGCCGAAATATATGTTTGGTAGTGTATGTCTTATATTTAAGAAAAAACCGACAAATAACCGAAAAAACCAAAAAACCGACATAAACCGAATCGAGAAAAAACCGACTTAATTGGTTTGGTTTGGTTCTAATATTTGAAAAACCGACTTACTTGGTTTGATTTCTTTTTAGGGAAAAACTAATCTAAACCGAACCATGAACACCCATAGGTGTAATAATAAAAATTGAAATAGTTACACCTATAGTCGGTTTGGTTCGATTTTTTCGGTTATTTTTTTATTAATACCAAAACCAAACAAAATTTGATCGACTTTTAAATTCAAAACCAAAACCAAACCAAACCAAACCAAACCAAAAAGTATCGGGTTTTTTGGTCGGTTTGGTTTGATTTTCGGTTTGATTCGATTTTTCGGATTTTTATGAACACCCCTACTTCTAAGACACCTTATAGGTGAATCCCAACATATTATGCCGGAGTGTAACTTGAAAGAGTTTAAACTCCAGCGAATTGTGATGAAATTCACATACAAGATATTTTGATCTCCAACACATTATGCTGAAATTATCATGTAAAAAGTTCGAAATCCAATATATTAACCTGGATTTTTTTCCGGATTTTAACTCGAGGTATTTTTGTCCAATTATTATTACTGAAAAACTGGAAAAATTACGATTAGTTTTAAAAAGGTGGCTACTTTCAATTAGCAGTTGCAAATCATGCTAAATTTGAATTTTTCCCCGTTACTCTGGTGCTTGCCTCACTAGGCCTGAAGCCCAATGTTTTGGGAACTATAGCAAAGGTTAACACCTTATTTATTTTAAATAAATAATATTTAAAAATATTATATTCTATAGATACATTTTAATGTTTATAGCAAAATATCTAATTTTAGTTACCTCTTACCTCTAAGCCACTAAATACGCTATTCAGTTACACTATTTTCTCTCTCTCTACTTTGATACATGTCATTCTCTTCCCCCATTCCTTGAAAACACGAACCCTAGTTTCTTTTCTTCTCTTGCTCTCGAATTTTGATGGGTTTGCGACTTCCCCAAAAAAAGAAAGCATTTTTTATTGTGTACAAGTTTTCTCTGCCTGTGTATTTGCAGACAAGAAAGCTATTTGAATGATACACAATTGAAATCAGATAGCGATTTGGGTTTTTCTTAAGAGGAAGAAATAGAGATTAGAAGAGAGTAATGGTTGGTTCGAAAATGGAGGGGTCATCGACTCAAGCTTTTAAGGGCTTCCATGTCCTCTTGAAAGCCGTCATCGGAATCGCTGCCGGAGAAATCTTCATCGTCATCGGAATCAGATTCCTCAAAGGAATTCAACTGTATCTAATCAATTGTATTAGAGTGTATTCGAGTGTATTCGATTGTATTCATATGACATCAAAGGTGTATGTAGTTGTATTCAGATGTATTTGGTTTGATGTATGTAGTTGTATTCAAATGTATTCGGTTTGATGTATGTAGCTGTATTCAAATATATTTGGTTTGATTTATGTATTTCGTTGTATTCATAGTCTCGCTACATGCCATGAATGTATTCATATGTTTTTTTTATTAATATAATATATGTATTCATATGTATTATATAATTTCTCTTAAAATTGCTATGTATTTGGAATGTATTCATATGCTTTTTTAATTAATATATTTTATGTATTCAGGTGTATTATATAATTTCTCTTAAGATCGCTATGTATTTGGGTAGTTTTCGGTTGAGAATCTTTTTTATAATTGGAAATACAAAATTTGTGTGTTATAATTGAGTATGTTGAGTTATATTAGGAGTCTATTATGTTAATTGATTCACTTTCCGTTTAAAAACGCCATGAATACAGTCGAATACACTCGAATACAACAACTGATTAGCTGGACTTCCCTGATTCACGCCTATTTTTTCTACTGTATTCATGAATACAGTAGCTTAAATACATCTAATACATCTTATAACAACAGAAAAGGTATCTATAATCCGTAATATAGCAAATGGTATATATAGATAGCTAATTACCACTAAAAGATAGTGCTTTATGAAAATTTCCCAGCTTTATAAGTACTGTAAAAATTGCACGGCGCCCATATTTGGTCGCCCCCATTTAACTTATACTCACTTTTTAAAAAAGTTTTAACTTGTACCCACTTTTTTAACAACTTCAGGCCTCTTTCTCCTCCCATTCTCCTCCTCATCCTCCTCCTCCTTCTTCTTCTTCTTCTTCTTCTTCTTCTCCTCAGGTGATAATGATTTTACATGATGGTTGTGAATATATTTTCATGTAGTTTATGATTTTTTACAATAGTGAGATGTTATGACGCTTTATTTTTTTCTATTGCTTAGGGTTTCTTCTTATTATTTTTCTTAATTGCAATATGGGTTCATTGGATTTATTGTTGTTTTGACAAATTGATGATTGGGGCTTGTTCTTGATGATATTTGGAGGTTATGTTTCAAATTTGAGCTCATTTGGAGTAGATTTAGGTATTAAATCGTATATTGGATTGTTATAATTCGAAGAACAAATTTCTGTTTCTGGGTAATTTTCACTTCAGACTTATTGGCCTTAAGTGAATGAAAACCTTTGTTGAACTTCAGCCTTTTTGTAGTGTTGAACCGACGGGTTCAATTGAACCCATAACTTTTGGCGCGGAGTAAAATTTTGTATGCAAAAATTCATTAAAATTACAAAAACAGTAGATATGGACTCATAACTTTAAAAATATAATAGGTTCAATGCTAAAAACCTTGAATATTGAGCCCGTAGGATTTAAATCCCGGATCCGCCTCTGTTTTGTTGCACTTCGGATTTTTTGGCCTTAAGTGCATCTGAAGTGTAATTTTTTACTTCAAACTCATTAGCCTTAAGTAAATGAAAATGTTTGTTGCACTTCAGACTTTTTGGCCGTAAGTGCAATTTTTCACTTAAGACTTACTGGCCTTAAGTGCATCTGAAGTGTAATTTTTCACTTCAGACTTATAAATTAGCCTTAAGTGGATGAAACAATTGGTTGCACTTTAGACCTATTTGGCCTTAAGTGTATTTGAAGTGCAATTTTTTCACTTCAACCATTTTTTCTTTTAACTTCAGACCCGACAAGCTGAAGTTGATCGTAAAGTGGGTACGCTTGCAAAGTTTTTGCAAAGTGGTATCAGTTCAATCGTGACCCTAAAACCGAGTATAGACGCAAAAGCCCCATAGTTACTTGTGTAATTTCAATCCAATAAGTATTATTTTCTGGAATTTCTTCTATTTTCTCTAGATAGGAATTTTCGGGCTCGGTAATATACCTTTCCTAATTCTTATATGCATGGGATTGTTGCTAACGGTAGACATACAAAATGCTTTTCCGAATCCAGGTCAAATAAGGAAAAAACATAACGCTAACCCCTTCTATATATAATAACATGCAAAGTTTACACTTCCAACAACATCAATTGAGCCATGACTATAATAAAACTCTTTGGGAAAGAAATTGAAGTGAAGGAGGAGCTGAAGACCATAAAGCTATTTGGAAGACGCATTTTCCCATGCAACGTTGAACACGAACACGAACAAGAACAAGAACAAGAAGCGGCATTACAAGAGAATTTGCCTCCAACAAATATGTATCGGGCTATTCGACTTGCCGGAGGGAGTCGACTGGTTTACATCGGAAGGAAGAAGGTAGAAGAATCAGACATCAGCCCAGAATTGAGCAGGCTCTTAATTCCGGGTACATTCGACACAGAACTACTCAAGAACTTGAGTGGAGAGGAGAGAATCAAGTTAGAGAACAATGATAAAGATAAAAGTTTTAAGGTGAAAGTAATGGATCAAGAGGGTAACTTTCATGAGATGAAGCTCACCAGATGGCAGAGCTTGAATAGATTTGTGCTTAACAAAGGATGGAACAATCTTGTGGTTGCTAACAATCTTCAAAAGGGAGATACAGTTGATCTCTGGCACTTCCGAATTGATTTGCAATTGCGTTTTGCTATAAACATCATTAAGAACTAGGATTTCCATGTAGAATTTTTTTCCCTTTTGCCTTTGCCTTTTTCAATGTAATTTTATCTTTTTTATAGTAGTAAATATTATTTTGAGAAGATAGTATTCTTGATGCCTAATTCATAGTTATGAACAGTTTTTACAAGTATGATCATAGTACCCTAATTTTAAAAACAAAACTTATTCATAAGCTATTTATTAGTTCTTGCCGACTCGAAGTCCCTTTTTTATTTATGATCATCTTTGGATAAATGTACATGAGATGACGCTAAAATTCACCCTTAATCGTTATTATGCATACACAAAGGATTGAATTTTTTTCCCTTCCACATGTAATCTAGAATGAAAGAACATTTCAACCAAATATCAAATACCCAAACAGGGGGGAAATCCCACAAAAAAACGGAGTAGAGCACATTTGCATTGCGTTGTGAAATATTACAAAATAATTTAAAAGTTTGTGCCACTTTATAAACAAAAAACTGATACTCTGGAAAGAACTAATTATAATAATTGGTCAAACTGAATAAGACAAATAGCATTACATTCTCCTGAAATATTGAGCTGGAGATTCAGAACTCACAATAGAATAACTTTCTCCTGAAATATAGAGCTGGAGATTCAAAACTCAATGCAATTTAGCCCTCTTCTGCCAAATAAATCAAATAGCATAGCGCACTTATTCAACAAGTTTTTCCTTTTGTGAGACGAAAGAAGCTTCCACGATATGAAGAGTGTAAAATGCCAGCTAAATAGCTGGTGTATACATCTTATTTACAACTTAAAATTAATTCAATTGGAGTAAGAATGACAAAACTGTAGGCTGTTAAAAAAAAAAAGATTTGTTGCATTCATGTCAGCACGTCACTGTAAGAATGAATCCTGTACATCAGCTACACTAGTTCATAAACTTCCGGCAATTCAGAGCTCCACAGAGGCAGGGCACTTTAAGATCATCATGCTCATCAGGATCAAACAAATAATCATACCTGTTAAACAAGATTAAGCACAATACAGTTTATTTTTCAGAAGAGAGAAAACTGTAAGACTACAAACTGGAAAACAACTTGAAACCAAATGAACGAACAGATGATGCACAGATGAAGAGAAAAAACAAGAAGCTGCCATACGTCAACTCATCACCAGCTGAGACATTGCTTTTGGCTATAAGAACTATCCGGCTCTCCTCTTCACCTAGACTCATGATCCTCGCATAGCAATTGGGCATGCACTGCATCAGATAGCACAAAAAGGCTTAAACCTAAAGTAAACAAGTACGCAATCTGAATCTGAATTAAAATGTCGGCAAAAAGGCATGTCTACTGTAGAGATGTGAAACCAAGTATCCCAGAGAGCATAATAAACTCAAACAGCAGTTTGACAATGAACAACAGCCTACCGAATGATTGATTAAGCGTCCAATATTCCCTTTATTTGTGGCATCAATTACCACTTCCTCGCTTACTTTAAACAGCTGCATGGAGTGAGAACATGTGTTAGAATTAATGACTGTGGCAAACAACCTAAAGAAGCAACAGATCTAACATAGAGATTGTTGGTTTTATGGGCTTGGCAGTTTATGCACCATCATTCCCTTTATCTTTTTGACTGGAGTACAGATAATAGGATAGCGGGGACAAGATAAGGCTGTCTTTAGCACTTCAGCATCCTTAAAAAGGATGAAACCAATGATTCCTGCTAAAATCTAAGCCTATTTTAAAACTAGTGAGCAGATTAGGTTCATCTTTACATGTTCAAGACGACCATGGCCTAGGCACATGTACGCATAACCTTGCATAAATTAATGAAACTCACATAACAATCTTTTCCCTCCAGCCGATATCGTGCCTCCCTTAGATCAGCAACACTACGCCTCACCTGTTCCCCACGATACTCAAGGACCTAGAGAAGCAGCAAAAGACAATGGATCACTTAAATCTAGATTAAAACCTTCATAGGAGTAATTAAAAAATTACTTATAATGTTCCGCTCATGAAAAGTACCATTTCTCCTTCTTGAATGCTTCGCCGTGCAAAGAGGCCCCATCCATGTATTCCAGATTTACCAAAACAAACTCTCCGGCTTTCTGTAGTCTGATTTAAACAAATAGAGAGTAAGTTTGGTTTCAAATTATTTGCATTTATAGAAGCATGTGTTCCAAACTCTACTCTCAGCTATTGTTTGCCTTTAGTCTGATAAATATCTTGCTGCAGTTATAGTTGCTTAATTAATGACAGTAAGAAGTAATACTTAAGTGTGAGTTTAGTTGTGTAGTCCTAAAGATTAGGGTGATGAGCGGGCTTAGCCAACAGGTATCATGCAACTAGGAAAACAAGTTTGCTAGTTTAAGTAACTAGAGATAATATTGCAAAGAATTAACCAATCAGTCCTTGTGGCATAAAGAGAAGATTGTTTGCCTGTAGATGGATCAGCCGTTCTTTGAGTGTTGAAAAAGCCTTCACACCTCCAGCCAACTGCAAACATAAAAATAGAAGGAAAAACTATACAATTAGATGGCGTTACAGCACAAGAAGGATTCTAAAACACAAGAAGAAACATATTACATACTTCTTGTGAGTTTAAGCAATCTATTGCTTCTAAAGAATGATGCCTTGGCCCCATCAGTCGATGGGATACTGCCACTTGTCCAGCCCTCTAGACGAAATAAAAGTAAATTAGAAGCGAGAAAAAGAAAAACAAGAAATTTTGCTCATAAAAATAAATCAATAATTGTGATGGAGAAAATACCAATTCAAATATAATGGATTTAAAATAATGTTACGACATGGATCGGGATTAAAAAGTTCTCCAGAGAAATTAGATGCAAAAGATACAAAAGGGTAGAAAATAATAAAATTAATGGATCACTTCCCTGCAATTTATGTCCTCATCTTGCTAGCATCTCCAAGCCATGCACTTGCTGTTAGCCATTTCATTTGTTATGATAAGGTTCGTGTAAGGCTTAGACCTTTCTTATTTTGACATGCAAGACTTGTTATAAGCCATGTTACGTGGAATGGGATAGAAGTATTGGGTACTAGGTTTCCAATGAAATATATTGAACCCAGGTTTTGGGTCTTTGAAGATAAATTAAGCAAACGATACTGCGTTCTTGATGTGTGTCATCAATTTAACAAGTTTCATCAGAAAGGCAAGCAAAAAAATTCACAACTAGCATATGACAGAAGATTTTGGTATGGCAAACATGGATTTTCTAGTGTTGTAAGAGCCCGATAGTTTGGGTGGTGTGGCTCTATTGAACAATTAATACAACTCGACAGCACTCTGTTAGCACCGAGGACAGCAGTTTTGCTCTGTTACTTCCAATTTGAACTCATCATCATTCATAGAGGAATCTTATCCTCAACTTGGCAATTGTTCCTCTCTACATCAATAATTTCTTTTATTAACAAGGACTAAAGGTTGGTAGTTTTATGATGTCGCAGCCCAACATACATGGAAAAAAAATTATCATAAAAGGATATTCGCAGAACTAAACAGAATAATGTGCAAAAGGTAGATATGTATTTTCACACCACATCTAAAAATATAAAAGAGCATAATACCTTATTGCTAGATCTCTGAAAGATACGACACCTTGCAGCAGAGAATGGCTCAAAGCTACTGGTCCCAGCATCAGATGCCTCAGGGAATTCAAGAGCCTTAGATGAGATGAGCCTTCTACCTCTCAAACTATGTTCTTGACTTTGTCTTTCAACCAAACTTTTTGTAGAAAACACTCCAAAAGGAGTCCGCATGACCAAGACATTATCTGTATCTGGGGCCCTGAAATTAAAGCATATCACATATTAGGTAAACATCAAAACCATGGAAATAATGAACAATGTAGAAATTGCTTCCCAACATTAATAGGAAAGCTTAACAGTATCAATCTTGAGCTGTTCAATATCAAAGTTTAGGTAGAGAGATTAATAGAAAAGAGAATTGTTTATGTGCCGTAGGTGTTATTAATCTAAAATGCTATAAACAAAGCAAGAAACAAAAGATACAGAATAAGAGGATATTATGTTACCTGTGAAAGGCGCAATACGATAACCATCTTGTTATCTGCACACCGTTCTTCTCTGAGCAGTTCAACTGAGATTCCAAATTTTGAATTGTCAAAGCAAGTATTACTCCCAATAAAAAAAAAAGCACATTGCCATATACAAACAAACTTTCTTGTTGATAAGTAAATGTCTATCTACATATAAACATTATTACACACACACGACAAACATTATATAGTCATAGAACGCTTAGTTCAAGTGCCTTACCAATCACGTGGAGGGAGAAGAAACTCAGAGTGCATTCAAAAGATTCAATTAAAGCAGTTCCAGAGCATAACATTTATGTACTAAAGGAAAGGGAAGCAGGGACAGAAACTGGGCACTACAACTTTCAGCACTTAAGTCCTAGCATATATGCATCATTAGCAATGGCATACT
Source organism: Nicotiana undulata (assembly GCA_005239495.1). NCBI lineage: Eukaryota > Viridiplantae > Streptophyta > Magnoliopsida > Solanales > Solanaceae > Nicotiana > Nicotiana undulata. The sequence goes on from ML280422.1 coordinate 66,250, forward strand.
TAAGCAATTATAGGCAAAAGAAGGGAGCTTTATGAGCAAGTCAGCAAGATAAGAAATTTTGTTGATTTTTTCTCTTCGTTTTTCACCAAGGGGTGACATAACAATCGAAGAGTTGGATTAACAACCTTGAGAGCCAAGGTTTTAAGGGCACTCAAGGGTGTGGCCTAATGGTCGATGAAGTGGATTGAGAACCATGAGGTCTCAGGTTCAAATACCAACGGAGACAAAAAGGCACTAGGTGATTTCTTTACATCTATCCAAGCATTTGTGGATACAATTACCTGGTACATATTGTTGGTGGGAGGTAGCAGGGAGGTAGCAGGTACCCACTGGAATTAGTCGAAGTGCACGTAAGCTGGCCCAGACACCACGGTTATCAAAAAAAACAAGGTTTTAACCCTAGCAGAGGTAAGGAAAGTGGCAAATACTCAATGGACAAGTCGAAGTGCGCGCAGCAAGCCAGGATATACTACAGCTATCACAAGAATAAAAGGTTTCAAAAGAAACTAAATTATAGACCTTGCCAATCACAAAACTTGGAGTTCGTCCCTTACAAGGTAAGAAATAAAAAGCTGTCAAGATGTTAGCATTCCTATATTGGTCAAGCAACTGTGAACATGTGAGCGTGAAATTTGATCCATCAGCGAGGACAACCATTCCAAGCCTGAGTTTTGGTGAATGATATTTGAAGTTTACATTAAACTATCACATTCTCTTCCTTCTACTACTGAATGCATCTCTCATAGAGATTATCATAGTGGAACAACATATACGACGAGGAAAAGCTTACTTCCATATGATATCCAGCCCTCAAAGCACACATAGCATGAAAATTGGTGGCACATTTACAACATTGAGTGCATGATCCATGAACTTGTTTGCAGATCACACATGCCTGCAGATTTATTTATAACCAAGGGTTTTTAGCCACCAGTAACTATATATTTTGACAGAAAAAGAAAATTACTTATTGCATCAAACAAATCAGCAGCATACTCAATTGAGAAATCCAAGAATGTCCAAGGACCAAACAAATGAATACAAAGATGCCACTAAATATTTTTCTTGAAATGGGAAAGATACCACTAAATATTTGGATCTAGAAACCAAATCACCTTCAAAAAAGTGTTCGGAGGAATTCTAAGAAGCCCAACGGCAGGCTCCATTTTATCAGCATTATGGAAAGAAACTTCTGGCCGAAACCATGCGCATGTGACGTGAACCCACAGGGAGTCAATATCAGTTGGCTTTAGAGCACCACCTGCAAAAGCATCATTTAACAAATCCAGATTTGAAAGCCATTGATGAGAAATATTTTACGAAATATGCTGGGTATACAATATGACTTGCCTTTGACTGGACAAAGACAACATTCTCTTTCAATTTCAGGGGTCTCACATGCTCGGCAAACCCATGAAGCAAAATCCTGAAGATTGCTAACTCCGTAGCATTCCTGATGTACGGCTATTTGACACCTGAATCTTCGGCATTAGTTACACTAGAAAATGATATCTCGCCAACCAAATCAAAGTAACATGTTCATCCAATATATTTGTTTCTTCTAAGCAGTTGATTTAAAGGAATACCTATTGCATATGATTATTTTATTATAGTCCCAATCCTCAACCCATCTACAAATAGCACATCTCTCTGTAGTCCACTTTGCATGAACAGGTTCATACTTCTCTGCCACAAAAGGACATATATGAGTTCTTGCTCAACAAATACACACAAAAACAGGCGCTCACAACTGAAACTCCAATACAGCTTACCTCTTAAAAATGCAAACAGCTGCTGTTGATCTAACTTCTGATAGGTAAAGTTACAAGCATTATGATCTGAAAGCTGCAGCATCAATACTACTATCTCAGATAAAGAAAATAAAACAAAACTATTCCAATTAACGAACAGAAGAAGAATCACTACTATTTATTGGCCGTGAGGAGGCAAGATCCTCTTAAAGTGAATATTCCTTCACCCATCCGCCCACCAACAAATAATATCATATATCACCTCTTCACGTCAAAAGAAAACACGGGAAAGCAAAGGAAATGAAAGGTTCACATCCAAAATGATGTCACGTACGATCTCGAGGAGAAAAAAAACTGAAATGAATACCCACGAAAAGCAACGTTGAGGCGATGATAGCATGTTTATTAACTACCAAAGATCCATCTAAAACCCTAAACAAAATGTGAAGGATGATCTACGAAAAGTATACTGCACCGATCAAAATAAATAAATAAAGCTAATCGTAAAATAAAAACAAATATCAGTCATTTCTTTATTATCCATTTTTGCAGTCTTTTACTGCCCAACAACGTAAAATCTTGGTGAAGCTGATACAAAAAAATAAACCATTGAGGAACAGTTGCAAGAGAACCCTTTTAAGATTAGTGACAGAATGCAATGGAGTAGATAGAGTAAGATACAACATCAGAGAAGATGATAAATTAGAAACAAACCAATTGGTCCAGTGTTATCATTGAGCCCTTCACTTTCACGCTGCACTTCCATTTCTTTGCTCGGCAACCGGTATGTCTCTCCCACTCACTAAGTGTTAGCTTCCTTGTTCCACAAGAACCACACTTGCATTGAACTCTGACAAAAATGAAGGAAGTAAACTAGAGCACTTCCATATCTAAAGCAGATAGGTATGTAGTAATCTAGCATTAGAAGTGTCCTAAATATTTTGCAGCAGACCAGTTGATTCACAAGAGAGTGTCTCATCTTCAAGCGAGTTTTCACATTTGATACCAACGGCAAGTAGTTGTTCTCATCCAGTAGTATATTTCTTTTTGGTGTATTAAATGCCAAAAACTGGTAGATGTTGTACAGAACTTCTATGACCAAGGAGTATTTTAGAAAAGTTTTAATGCTACCTTTGTGGCATTAATTCCCAAGAAGGTGGGAGCTAAAGAATTGAAGGACTTTAGACCAGATAGGCAGTATTTACAAAATCATTTCCAAATTGCTGAAAGGAAGGATTAAGAAAGTGGTACACAAGTTGGTGGATAATCAGCAAATGGCTTTTATTAGGGGCGGACAAATTATGGATGCCATTTTAATTGCCAATGAATGTGTTGATTCAAGAATTTTGAGCAAGGAATCCGGTATACTATGCAAACTAGATATTGAGAAGGCTTACGATCACCTGAATTGGAGCTTTCTGCTGGAAACTTTGAGGAAGATGGGCTTTGGTGGTAGATGGGTGGCTTGGATTAAGTAATGCATTAGTACTGTGAAATTTTCAATCCTGATTAATGGGTCCCCTGCTGGGTTTTTTCCATCTCAGAGGGGTCTCAGAAAGGGTGACCCATTGTCTCCCTTTTTATTAATCATAGTTATGGAAGGTTTGAATGACATGCTGAAGACTGCTCAATCAAATAACTGGATAAGGGGCTTCAAGGTGAATTCTAGGGAGACAACAATATAGAAATCTCCCACTTACAATATGCAGATGATACACTGGTATTCTGTGAAGCTGATAGAGAACAACTGCAAACGCTGAGGGTTATATTTATTCTATTTGAAGCTACTTCTGGATTACATATTAACTCGCAAAAAAGTTTCATTTATCCAGTCAATGAGGTTAGTGACTTACAAAACTTGTCTGTCATCCTTGGAGGCAATATTGTGACTCTGCCCACTGTATACTTGGGGATGCCACTGGGTTCCAAAAGCAAGACAAAAGGGATATGGAATGGGGTCTTAGAGAAATGTGAGAAGAAGCTAGCCAACTGGAAGAATCAATATTTGTCTATGGGAGGAAGAATCAATATTTGTCTATGGGAGGAAGATTAATTCTGATAAATTCAGTTCTCGTGCACTGCTTACATATATGATGTCCTTATTCCCTATGCCAACGAGCATAGTGAACAGAATAGATGCCTTGAGAAGGAATTTCTTGTGGGAAGGCAACAATGATAAAAGAAGAATCCATTTGGTCAGATGGAATTCCCTTACAGTCAACAAGAAGGAAACAAGAAGGAAGGGGGGTTAGGAATCAAAAACCTAAGAGTACGTAACCAAAGTTTGATGATGAAATGGATATGGAGATTTGCCTCAGAAGAACAATCCTTATGGAAGGAGGTAGTCAGGGAAAAATATGGTATGGCAGGAAAATGGACAACAAAGCCCGGGAGAAATCCATATGGGGTCAGTCTCTAGAAGTCTATCAGGAACTTGTGGCCTAAACTAATAAACAAGTCAAACTTCAGAGTGGGAAATGGTATGAAAATATCTTTCTGGGAAGACAATTGGTTAGGTCAAGGTTCATTGAAACACCTCTTCTCAGATATCTACACACTGAACCAGCAGAAAGAAGCTACTGTAGGTAAGGTTTGGACAGACCAAGGATGGAACCTGACTTTTAGAAGACTAATAAATGATTGGGAGATCGACAGATTCATCGAGTTTTACAAAACACTAGCCAATTCAAAGGAACATCTACCTCTGAAGACTGTATGACATGGCAACAGAATGGGAGACAAAAGTTTTCAGTTAAAGAAGCCTACAAGGAATTCAACATTTCAAATAATCAGATAGGATGCTGGCCATGGAAGCTGATTTGGAAAGTTAAAATCCCTTATAAAGTTGCTTGTTTTTCATGGCTACTGGCAATGGAGGCAGTTCTAACTTAGGATAATTTGATCAAAAGAGGTTACCAGCTATGTTCAAGATGTTACTTATGTGGGAAGGAGGCAGAGACAATCAACCATCTTTTTTTGCACTGCAGAATAACTTTACAACTATGGAGAATATTCATCAGCTTAAGAGGAATCGTGTGGGCTATGCCAAGGAAAGTATCTGAAGTTCTAGCATGTTGGAACAGAGAAGGGAATCAATCCAGTCATAAAGAGAGATGGAAAATTGTCCCAGCTTGCATTTGGTGGACAGTATGGGAAGAAAGAAATCAAAGATGCATTGAAGATAAGTCGAGCAACATCCAGAAGATCAAAATGAAGTGTTTAGTTCTTTTCTATTTTTGGTGTAAAGGAGAGTACTTAGAAAATCATGAATCAATTTTTGATGTTCTAGAATCCTTGTGAGGTGACAAAGGATTGGAGAGTTTTCTCCTGTATCCCACCTTCTAATTATGGGGGACTACACAACTTTTGTGTAGTCTACTTTATATATATATATAAATATGTTACCTTATCAAAAAAATGCCAAAAACTGTCCATGAATTATGTTTCAGACAGAAGAGTACTCTCAAAATAGAAGAAAGATTGGCTGTCAAACACACAGCAGACACTTGACCTAAGCACTCCACAACGAGCAATCCAGATGGTTAGTTTTTCTTTCCTTTTTTTTTTTTTTCCAATCCACATGATTAGTTCAGTTCCAGAACAAATTCAAGAATTTTAATGACAAAGCCTTTTGTACCCTCATTCTCTCTCCAGAATTTTAAGAACTTACAAGTGAAGATCAGGATAATAAATCCCTTCGACGCCAGTGCACACGACAGTAATCTTGTCAGGCATCACACTTCCATTGCTCTTTTTTAATCTGTTTGAAACACTTGAAAAGTTTCAAGAAGAAAATGTTACAATCCGCACACTAGAACAAGGAACAGACCAGCCAAAGACAAATGCAGCTTGTTGGTTTGATAGGATACAATAACCAAAGTAGCAAAGTGCAACTTAAGCAAGAAGATACCTCGCTTTTGCCCCCCGCTGCTCTGAGACCGACACTTTTTTGTTAGAAGTTGCTTTGCACTCAGGGCAAAAGTAATCAGTGTTCTGTAGATTCTGCAAAAGGTTGGTATATATGATAAATCTCCCAAAACCTTAACTAGGATCAAGTAAAGAAAATGGAAGAAAGACAGCACTTTAAAATGAATATGAAAATGGACATACCTTTAGAACATTGCTGGAAATATCTGCACACTCCACATGCACCCAAACATCACAACCATCGCAACACACCTAAAAATAATATCACATGAAAAAGGGTCCATAGTTTGTTCTACTTTGCCAGCCAAAGATTCAAAGGAACCAAAGACCAAAATCAAAGCACAAAAATCTCACCCAGTCCCCACCATCTGAATGATGCCAAATATTCTTGCATATGCCACAATATTGCTTTGATTTCCTCAACTGAACAGCATAAAAATCTTCAGAAAGTGGAGAAATGAAAAGAAGTACAGCATTATATAGATTCTCATAGAAAAAAATACAACAGTATCAACTGAATAGCATAAAGACAGAATTTCAGGATTCACTCTTCAGCAAGGAAATACATATGAATACAGTGAAATGCATAGTAAAAGATTTTGCAGATGACCTTAACACAATGCCCACAAAAAAACTGGGCCTTGGACATTGTATCTTTAACTTTCTTCATGGTTCGGAATGGAAAAGTCAAATAACAGCTGTCGCATCGTCGAGTATCTTTCCTCTTATCATATCCATCCTGCTAAAGAATTAATCAGAAGTCATCAAAATGGAACCGCTGGAGATTCTTCTAATCATTATGGCAGTGAAAGGTTACATTTCAAAACGCAAATGCTCCAGCAACAAAAAATTGAACACTTTTGACTAAAAGTAAAAAGACAATTTTGGTTCTTTTTTAATAAAAGTAAGAAGATTACCATAAACCTAAAGAATAAAACTCAAGAGAATAGCATAAAGCTGATAACAGGCTAGATTAAGGCCTACGTCAGAAAATATTCAATTTCAGATCCATTTCCTGGCTCTTAAACATAAAGGACGTTTGAAAACTTGCCTGGTCAGAGAAACATAAGTCCAGCTCCTGATTCGATCCAGTGGCCTCTTCAATTCCACTGTCATTAGTTGCTGGAGATGTCTCCTGATCCATCTCAGGGCGTTTATCAGAGTAACCATGTTCAGCTAGAATTGCCTCTTCTATTGCCATGTGAAAATCACTTGGTCTGCTGCCATACAACTTAGTCTGCCCCTGAAATCTGGACAAAGAAATGATGAAAATACGAGTATCCAGAAGTACCAGAAGTTAATTGATAAACGGATCATCACATACCTGTCCACATACTCTTGGAAAGGAAAGATCATTCCAGCTTTGACCCACCCATAATCCTACAAACAATAGCTTAAAAGTCTCTAATCAAATAACTATAGCCAAGTATATAAGTATTCAATATACCAAGGCATAACTGCTCACTTAATATTGCTGAGTTTTACAAAAACAAAAAAAAATAAGACAGATTACCCTTCTGCCTATATACCAATTGTATAATCTCCGCACCAAACTAATAAAAATTGTTATTACTAATGATCAAGAAAGAGAGATTACCCTTAGCCCACTTTTGGAGTAGCCATAAAACATCACACAGAGCGTGCCTGGAACACAAGCCCTTAGAACAGCCTCAGGTGCTTGCCATAACGGGTCAATCACCACAGCAGGCCAAGCAGGGTAATTCTTTCCACATTTTGCCCACACTATGTCTCCCAAAACAAAATCTCCCGGCTCAAAGAAATCCTTCTTCTTTCCAACCTTCTCCTTCATATAATTACTATCCTCCCTTGCAAAGCTCCTCTTTGCCGGCGACTCACACCCACCACTCTCCATCAGAGCTGAAGAGCCACCACCTTCACATACTGACGTCACAGAACTTCTAGAACAATCTTTACTCTGCATATACCCAAATTCTCTATCCTCAAATATTACAGAACTAGGTAAATGCTGCATTCGTTGATTATACCCTTCAGACTTGAACCTTTTCTTGTGAGGCAGAATTGCTCCTTCATCTTTCTCACTCAAGCACAGCAGCTCTTGTTCTTCTGGGTTTTGTTCTTTCTTCCACGAAGGCAAAACAGAGTCATTGAACTTTGAAGGAAGCACTTGAATGCGGCCACGAGAAGACTTCAAAAGTGGAGGCTTATTATGGTTATGAACCTCAAAAGCTTTTTCCAAGCTTCTCGAAGCTCCAGCTAAAGCGAAGCTTGATTCCACTTCACCCGCGTAACTCAAAGCTTCTCTACAAAACGAATCCACCAAACTAGTGCGGTAATCTTCTAATTCCTTGATAGGCACTGTGAACAGCTCTTCGGTTTTCAATTTCTCATCCTTCTCGGTTTTGCACCGCTTGAGTTTCGGCATTTCCACTTTCACCGTCTGTTTCACAAACATCTTTCTCTTCATCAAAATTCGGTTACGTGGGGATGTACTCCACGCACGCGAAGTTGTACGTTAGGAAAATCCTCAACCATCCCAAAACCAAAACCCTAATTTTCAAATCGAAACAACAAATCCTTCGAACTCAAATCCCCAATTCTGCGAATCTCAAAGCCAATTCAAAACCCGAAACTCACGTCAATTGCTCCAAAAACTCACCACTTCAACGAATCAATCAGTTACAGAAACACAATCGAAACAACATCGACAACTTTCCAAATTTACTTATCCCAAAGAGCGAGACCACGTAAGGACAAAACATAGGAAGAATTCTATAATCGGTGAAATTGAAGAAAACAAAAGAAATGTTTCAACAAAATCAAGTTAAATCGAAATTTGAAGCTTCTGAATTGGTGAGAATCGGATGTATCTGAAATTTGTGAGTTACGTAAAAGAAAATTTAGTAGATGTACAGATGAAATTGGAGATATATATGTTCAGAAGGGATATATGTCTGTGAAGTAGCAATATTAAGGTATATTTTTGTTCTTTTTCCCAATAAAAAAGAAGTAAATTAAAAAGAATATATTAAATTCTCCTCAAAGAATTGGAAGCTTTGGCTCCAAGATTGTTGCGAAATTCGAAACATGAAGCGAAAATTGGGAGGGAGACGAGGGTATCGTGGACGCGCGAAGGGAAATATGTTAGTCGAAATTTCTGTAGGGGTAATAAAGACTTTGCATTGATGAAACCGTGATCGTAAGGAATTAGACCGGCAGGGATCTCATGAGATTTCCGCGTGTCTATTTTTTATTGGATCATGGTTTTTTGGGGCTTCATGGCCAAAAAGTACCAAAAGAGCAGTTGTGATGTTATGTGACGTGTAACGCCAGCTTAGTTTGGAAGGGTGCTGTGTTTTGGACCTTTTTAGTACACGATCCATTGGGACAATACATGCGCGAAGAAAAAAGAGTACATCGTGTATTTGTTTCTCCCTTATGAAATATAATAATTCAGTCGGTCGTTTCGAAAGTTAGAGCTTCATTCTCTCATTTTATGCTTTTTGTTTGCTCTACAGTTGTATTATATCGTATCGGGTTGGATGGTTCGGTCCGAAATGGTTTCGGAGAGAAATTGAGACACTTAGTCTCTTTATTAAAAGCTTAAGTTGGAAAAGTCAATCGGATGTTGACTTGTTTGTAAACGACCTCGGATTTGAATTTGATGGTTTTGTTAGCTTCGTAAGGTGATTTTGGACGCGTCTGGAACGTGATTTGGAGGTCTGTGGTAGAATTGGGCTTGAATTGACAGAATTTGGAAATTTGGCGATTTTGGTCGGCGGTGGAAATTTTGATATTGGTTCGGAAGTTGGAGTAGGTTTATGGTGTCATTTTTTACGTGTGTGTAAAATTTGAGGTCAATCGGACGTGATTTGATAGGTTTCGACGTCGTTTGTAGAATTTAGGAATTTCAAAGTTCATTGGGCTTGAATCCGTGTGTAATTCGTGTATTTGATGTCGTTGGAGGTGATTTGAAGATTCGACTAAGTTCATATGATGTTATGGGTTGTGTTGTATGTTTGGCTGAGGTCCTGAGGGCCTCGGGTGAGTTTTAGATGGTTAACGGATCATTGTTGGCCTTAGTGAGATAGTTGATCTACTGCTGTATTTTGTTTCTGGTTTCTTCGTACGCGTTCGCGAAGAGTGTTTCTGAGATGGTGTAAGTTTTGTTCTACGTGTTCGCAAAGAAGAGGATGTGAACGCGAAGGGTAGGACATTGTGTGCATTGCGAACGCGTGAGCGGTGCCGCATTCACGAAGAGGAGTGAGGCAGTTGGGGACCCCAAGTCCTTGGTCTACGCGTTCGTGGAGGGTTGATCTAGTAAAGCATCGCGTTCGCGAAGCAATTGTCGCGTTCGCAAAGAGTAAAGCGGAAAAACAGCCTACGTTGGTCTACGCGAACGCGAGAGGACGGTCGCGTTCGCGAAGAAGAAAATCTGGGCAGACAGTGTTAAATTCAAAATCGAGGATTTGAGCTCATTATTCATATTTTGAGCTAGAGATCACGGATTTGGGCGATTCTTGAAGGGATTTAGCGGAGTTTATTGGGGCAAGTGTTTCTCACTTGATTTTGGTTAAATCCCATGATTATATTTTTAATTTTATCATATAATTTGTGATTTGGGGTGGAAAATT